>JACJUY010002302.1:30487-69331 GCA_014220935.1 Platorchestia sp. MABIK | reverse complement strand
ACCGATGAAGAGCACCACGATGAACTACCGATGAAGAGCACCACGATGAACTACCGATGAAGAGCACCACGATGAACTACCGATGAAGAGCACCACGATGAACTACCGATGAAGAGCACCACGATGAACTATTACCGATCCCCCGGCAAAGCACTGCCTCGAAACTACAGCAGTGTGGGGACATCATCACAGTCCCAGTGAAGCACAAGCAGCATGATCAGCACCGCTTTCCTCGGGAACCAGAAAATAATAGCGACCCCTCCTTCCTCTTCCATCGCCGCCGTTCACAGCTTGCGTTCCATTCTGTAGCTCAAGAATTTGTAATGAATGGAACACAATGATAGAGCGCAATAAACATCACAATTTATGGAATCGATAGAATGCAGTGACGAATAAATAAAATTTAATTTCCCTGTGATTTTTATTATCAAAATTCATTAAATAAATAAGGAATTTTCTACAAAAACCGTGATGTTACACACAGCCCAACCGTACCCACGAACCTACTCCTGAGCTACTCCTCCAGGATAGGCCAATTAGATCTTCCCCTACTGAGACGTTTCTGGGCATGATCTTTGATGACAAAATCTCGTGGAAACCTCACATAAAGGCTTTAAAAGGAAACTGTACCCGAAAGCTAAACCTTCTAAAATGTCTCTCTAAGCTGACCTGGGGAGCAGATCGAGTGACCCTGCTCAGAATTTACAGGGCTACCATCAGAGCAAAGCTCGACTACGGATGCATTATTTACCAAACTGCACATATCTCCTCCCCATCAATATTAGATCCAGTGCACAACACTGCTTTTAGGTTATCCACAGGTGCCTTCAGGACATCGCCGGTTCTGAGTTTGCTCGCGGAGAGTGGCGAACCAGCCCTGCAGTAACGTCGAGCGCAATTAACGCTGCAGTGTCTCGTGCGGCTCAAGCAGGTCCCTGCCTCGTCTACCTGGGAAAGTGTGGTGGGAGATGCTCAAGCTGATAATGCCTTCCCCTACTTTCTTCCTTCATCCACTAATAAATTAATAAATAAATTCCTTCATCCCGAAACCTCAATTTACTCTACGGAACTCCTCGCTATTCTCGCCGCCTTACGTATCGTAAAGGAGCGTCAAATCCAGGGACCATGTGTAATAATATCAGACTCTAAGGCAGCCCTTCTAGCCATCAGAAATTATAACTCGAAGCATCCGATTGTTGCTGAAATTGCCTGCAGCCTCGCGCGACTCTCCCACACTCGGAAGCACGTATGTCTGTGCTGGGTGCCTGGGCATGTTGATGTGCGCAGCAATGACAGAGCGGATGAAGCCGCGCGTCAAGCAGCGGGCTCTGCCATGCCTCCCCAAAATACTGCAGTCCCATGCCGAGATTTCTATCCTCTAATCAAAGCAGCGATTAATGACGTTTGACAACAGCAGTGGGATGACATCGATGAGAATAAGTTGCGAAAATACAAGCATACCGTCCGAGCCTGGCCTTCCTCGAGCCACCGTAACCGACGAATCGAAGTCTTGCAGTGTAGCCTGAGAATCGGGCACACTCGCTTGACACATAAATACCTCATTGAACGGAATCCTCAGCCCCTCTGCGGCGACTGCTTGGTGCCGCTTACGGTGCGCCACCTGCTAGCGGAATGCCCGAGCCATGCCAACCTTCGCGTGCAATATTACCCTGCTTTGCCTAGAGATAACCATGATGCATTTTTAGAGGGTGTGCTGGGAGACCCTCCCCGTGGCACTTCTAATTTCGACTCATTAATTGCTTTTCTTTCTGATGCTCATCTTATAGACAAAATATAGGTCGCTTGACGATATTGCACAGCCTTTATGAATCCTTGGCTCCTTGAGCTGAACTTTTTCAACATTGGCTTTCCTGACTCATTGTCCTTTTAAACAGTTTTTATCTCTTGTACGTGAACTCTCTGGAAATTAACTACTTGATTGGACACTGTGAACATTGAGATCTTCGGCGCGTTATAGTCTTTGCCACTGAAGCGCTAGAAACCTGGTTTTCCTACTACTACTACTTATTTATCCCATGTTATGGGGAGATAGTATTAGGTACCTCAGCTATGGATCGGCCTTCGGGACTTTCGTCTTTCTTGTTCACTTTAGTTCTTTCAGTTGTCATGTTTTCTTCGATATCTCTTATCTTTCCTTCCTGTTCTTTTTTAACTTCCTGTTTCTATGTGCTGGGTGTCCTGGGTGGGGACACATTTTGTGCATAGATTCCCCGTTCCTACAGTCCATACTAAATGGTCCATTCTCTTCGTTCTCTTGATATCGTCTCTGATGTAGCTAGGGATCGTGAACAAATAAAATGTACTAATTGGGCGATTTTTAGGGAATCTCACTCTCAAGGTAAAAATGACCAACGTGATTAACATTTTTACTCGCAAACGTTTCGGAATTTATAGATTCCATCAACTGTGCTGAGAAAAGCAAAATACAAAACTGATGTATTCAGAAATGAAAAATGGTAATTTCAGAAAAACCAAATTAAGGTTGAAAAAATAGTATGCAAAACTATAATTTCTGAACTCACACATAAGCAGTCAAAATGTTTTTCTCGTCATTCGAAGTGTGAGTACATTTTTTTTTTTTTTGAGTACACAAACACCTAGAAACGCAAGCGTGTACTGAATTATTATAGGAATACATTTGCAATTACCACATTTTTTTAAATAGAGAAAGCGACAGGACGAATTCTTCGAGAGTTGCTGTGTGTATATATGTGTGGGTGCGCGCGCGATTGCTGCCAGCAGTCGTATGTTGGAAGTACAACGCACCAACAACAGTGTGTCTCAAAGAAATGTACTCACACTTCGAATGACGAGAATAAAATCATTTATAAGCATAGAGTGAAAGCTTCGAATACAGAATACAAATGTGATTGGTGTTGGAATGTAGCATTTTCAGTGCAGACGTTTCATGATGTGATGGGCGCATTTTTTTGTGATGTGGGTGTCCCGAGCAGTTTGTCGAAGAGATTGCTGTGGTGACCAAAGGAGTGTTTCCTGCGCATGCTCTTCTATTCCAGGATTTGTGAATGTCCGTGGTCGTTCAGAACGCTTCTTGTTGACGTCCTGAACGGTTTCATCTGCTTCAAATTTGTCTCTGGTGCGAGCAATGGTCCGGCTGGTTGGTGGCGGTTTGCGAATTGAGTTTTGAATCGTGTTAGCACATCAATTACGTTTTCAGTCTTCCAATAACTTTTCAGGGTAAACTTTTTCTCTTCCAAGCTAAGTTGACTTCCTGCCATGCTGTGATGAATTAAATACGCCTATGATTTATAAAAGGCAGTATGATGGCGACAGTTTAAGTGTAAGTACATAATTTTGAGACGACCTGTATTTATTTGTCACAGTCAACATTCAGGGTGTGCCTATAGAGCAGGTCGCCCCTTTGCTCATCTCATTTAATCCGCTATTAGAGACTGTTGTAAGAGTTCCAATCACACCATCAACGTTTAAATTTTTTCGATACTTTGCAGGGTAAATAATGAACAGGATATTTGCATTTTTTAATCATCGTTCATGTTCACAAACAAATCTATTTAAGCAGTGATTACTGTTCAAGTAGATCATTCATTCCCCTGACTTTCCACAGGTTGGTTTGAGAGTGCATTTGGGTGCTCGTGTATGTGTGTGTTTTCTGGCTTCTCATGTGTCAGAAGTTTTCAGTTTTGTTCACTCTCCCCAGGTGTCTGAAATGGGTACCGGTCTTGACCGGGGGAAAGCGTCATGGCTTCCTGGTGTTAGTTATAAGGCATTTGAAAAACCAATGTAAAAGGTGATATGTATCATGCTTCAATTGGAAATAAAGCATCCGTAGATGCCGATGTTTGTTTTTACGTTCTTTTTAACTTAGTTTAGGTTTTTCTGAAATGGCCTTTACTTATTATTTCATTTCAGGCTTCATCATTTTGTATTTTCCCTTGTTTTTTCAGCACTGATGATTGAATCTATGAATTCCAAAACTTTTGCGAGTAAATATGTTTATCTCGACGCTGGTTCTTTTTATCTCAATTAATATGAATCTTATCATTCCCTGTATAAGATTATTGGCTTGTACAGTATCTATTATTTTTCAAGACAAATAAACCAAAAACTAACCCACCCTCACCCATTCTATTCGGACCTGACCTTAACCTATCGTGTGTGATTGACGTTGGGCAAATAGCGAAAAGTTATAGATTTCGTAATCGAGCAAACGCACGGCACACGCGCATGGATAGCTTTCATACAGAAGTTAAATTTTGGCACCGGGTTCCAGGAATTCGTCACTGCTCACCGGAAGTGCGCGGGTGTTAGTCCTTAGTGTGCGGGTATCGGATATTTCAAGTAGCCGACGAGGAAAAGTAATAATTCATGAAGCATTGGTTCCGTTGGCGATATTTAGGGATAAGGCTGTGCATGCACTCGCTGTATCTGTGAAGTGGAAGATGGTGTTTCCAATACTCCAGCATATCGAACATATTTCGGCGTGTAATACGAAAAGATTCTAAGCGATTATGGGTCACTGCATTAGATGGTGGTAAAAATAAATTTCTGAGAAAATATGATTTATAGAGATTTATAGTTTACTGTTTATTTGTTATTATTAAGTTGATAAATTTCATTGGTGTGACAGTCAATGCGCTTTAGCTTGACTCTGGAAGAGTACTTAAAATGAAAAGATTTAAAATATTCAGCATGTAGGCGAGTTTTTTTTCACAGGGTGGCTGAGCACCGTGGTAGAGGTTCCTGTACCTGCAATCTATTAACCAATCCTCTTCATACAGCAATTAATGACCACACGGATAAGTGCAACAATCTCGTCAACATTAAAAGCTTTAAAATTTGAGGTGAAACAAGATTTACTCTAGACCTGCAAATTTTAAAATTACTGTTTATCTTCGAATCCAATCATATTCTAAACAATCAACTTGGTTTTTACCCCTCACTATTATTGATAAATAATGAAAAATTTTTACTCGATTTTTGATACATTTTTTGGTGTTTTATTTGTACTGAATTCATGTTTTTGATCTGATTTTAGCGTTCTTCGATTTATGTTTTCCACTACGTTGCCTGTTAATTCATTTTTGAGACGACTTTACTCTTTGTGGCCGATGATGTACGAATGACGGTAAGTCAATCGAAATAAATGCTTCGTGCATTTTAGAATAACTAATGTTTATGTAGTCTTCTTAGTTATTTCTTTTTTTACTGAAGATCAGGAAATTTCCTTTTTTATTATTAAAAACATTCATACATGGCCTAGAGCTTGCTGCTGCATACCCTCATAGAAAGCTTGAGGATGCGTATTTTAGAGCTATAAGCCAGTCCATGAAGGTGGTATTGAGTTACTGGCCGCACTGATGTTTTATGATCACAAGTGATGTTCATTATTGTAAGTACTGGGAGGGCAGAGACTATTTTCATGTAGATGTGTGTGTGACCAGCTGAGTTTAGTGAGAATTTTGATCTCTGTCCTGCTTGACCATTCTGAGAAAGGCAACGGACTTGGATATAAGCTGACCGACTTACTGTACGCAGTATATTTACTGCCAATTTTTGCCTCATTAAAGCCGAGATTTAGATTTTGAAGTCTTTACGATCAACCTCAAGTACTTTTATAACCTTTTTCCACTTCTTGTTATGGTTGCTTGGATGCTAATATTTGCGTACATGCTTATGTATGTGTGTGAATGCAGGTATGTGTGTGCATATTTATGTATATATATGTACATATGCAGGGTATTTCAGAGCAAGAGGTAAAAACTCGCATACCAAGTTGAAAATGGCCAAATAAACATTTTTTCTACTATGAAATTTTTCGAAAAAAAATCGGGTTCTTCACGGAGAAAAACGCGAACTGAGGGTGCTTGCAACGGAAACTCTCTCAGTGGAAAGTTCTACTCGTTGAAGTCGACATTGCAGCAGAGCTCAAATCTTGAGCGCGATTACCTGTTCATTAATTCTTTTCAAAAGTACCTTGGTATGCTCTTATAATTCAAGACGAGTATAAAATATAACCTGCTTTAGTGGGGTCGGAACTATCAACACTAGTGCTGACATTGGCGCGCACGTAGTATCCTACTCTGGGTTTTAAAGTTTCTTTAAGTCCTTATACTCGCAAACTAAGGAATTTTTGGCATTTCATCATTCCTAAAGATTCATTTTTTTTTAGTTTTTCCACCTATAATTAAAATTTTCCAGCACAAAAATTTAATTTTGTGATATTCAATAATTTTCGTTTGAATTTCGGGAAAGTAGTAGTAGTATTGACGTAGATTTGCTAGCGCTTCAGTAATTCGTACTATGTCGCACCGTAGGTCTCACAGTTCAAGAATATAAACTTGGCATCACTCCATCAAAAACACACCATGTAATCGTTATTCAATGTTTGTCACAATTATCATTACGGAAATTCAGCAACAGCCATCATAAAAGCTGTTCCAATTGCCACCTACACCATTGCTATAGTCATCATATGAGTTCCAGATGTTCTTCGAAAGATCATCCACAGAGCCAAGCAAAAACCGCAGGCACAGGACAGCCAAAACCCCGTAGGGCATTTCAGCTGCCCACCCATTTTTGGCCGGGCGCCTTACCCGCGCTGAAATCCCCAGAGGCATCAACGCAGCGCACCCGGCCATATTGCAGTTTAGTCATCCACATCTCAGGCGTGACGAAGTTCCTTGCTCAGGCGCTCTTCTTCTTCTGGCTAAATTTCAGATTTCAAGTTGCAATTCTTTAGGAACATTTTAAGCGCTGTCACACTGAAAGCTGAACGCTCGATTTCCTAGACCGTTCCGGCCAGTGCATGTTCATCACGACCTCGCAGTTTCGGGAAACACACATTCCTGGCAGCAGAATATCAGAGGCACTAAGAAAGTGTTTGACAGTCAGGGAAACGTGGCAGCGCTCACATCCTGCGGCTGCCGCTCCATCAAGTGTCCGTGCGTTAAGCGGGTATGGCCAGTACGAAGGCGGGCTGAGTATCACCTCCTTCCGACGAGTGCGACAGCTTGACGGCGTCCACTCACGGATGGTGGGTTTTGTACTTTTTAATTTACTATTAATTGTGCTCCTCCACTCCTGCTGCCACAAGCCTCTCACTGCAGACTTGATCCAAGGGTAGTGGTCTCTGAACGGAACCATCAAATTTAACGTCTCCTCTTGTCTTGTTTTTTGGCAGTTATTGGAGCTTCGAAGGCTGGTCCATGTAGCTACATGTCAAAAGGGAGGTTTCCTTCTTACTCTGGGCACTGTCTCACATGAGTACGTCTCCTCATTTGTCTCCGCAGCCCGCTCAGCTTCCCAATCAGCTCGCTCATTGCCAGATACTCCAACATGTCTGGGCACCCAGCATAACATGACACTCTTACGTCTACTCGCAAAGTTTATTAACATTACAAGAATCTCAGCAATGAGCGGGTATGTACTATTATACACTTGCGTGGCATCTATTACCCTTTTTGAGTCAACGAAAATAGTCAAAGAGCCACACGGGTACTCCTCAATCAATTTTGGGAAAGAATGAGAGACCTACCAATTGCTATTGATTTATTACACATCAACACACAACCAGCGGCTAAGCTTCCCACATTATTTTGTCCAATGGGAGAATAGGCAAATAACAATTTCTGGGTTTTTACCCAGGAAAAGACAAAATCTCAGAAGTAAACTTTCTGTAGTGATATACGATAAAGCAAAATTCAAGGTGAAAGCTACACACTCAGTGGTAAAATTAGAAATGAAATACAGCTCTTGAACAACTTTCACTAACAAAAACGAGAGCTTACGACGCATGTGGTTATGTCGTCTTTTGCTAACGAAACCTAGAGTTGAAAGCTGCAAAAAATAACAGTGAAGAAATAAGGGCTATAACTATGAAAATAAAAAATTTGTCTCTACAAATGAGCTAGCCACCATTTCGACAAAGTAAGAGAGATGTGATTTACTCGTATTATACGATCGTACCCAGTAGAATTTAGTTTTAAGTTTACAAAACCCATGAAGAAAAACAAATGAGGTCGATCTCGCTGAAATGATGCCATGATGTTTCAACGAGTATAGAAGAAGCGCCGAGTTTACAAAACGAAACTAATTCTACAAAATATTTATCCGGCATACTTAATCCGCGGTATCTCGCATGAGAGCTTACAAGGGCGCTAGTTCTTGCAAGGACAACGAATACAGAGTCATCATTCGGTAGAGAGGGATGCGAGCGCTATGAAATACTAGTATACATCTGTTACATTTTCGCATTTTTCTAATTACGTTGGGCTTTTGCTAATGAACTAATGAACTCACACTGAAACGATAAAAAAGTGCATATGTAAGGGCTTAGCAGCTGCCGCCGCTTGAACGGTTTCACCGGTGGCGGGCACGTCAAAAAGAAAAAATTTTTGAAGACATATATTGAATAATGAAGTATGACACAAAATTTCCACCTCCTGTTTCATTTCAGAAAAAATGAGACATAGATGACATTTCTAACAAGAAATATTATCCCACCCACTGTACACTCGTGGAACAAAGGCATTGCGGCAATGCTGTGGCGAGTAACTAAGAATGCCTGAAGAAAAGTAAAGCAAGTATAGATGCTATAAGCAAGTACCCCAAAAAATGTTCACAAGCTCTGTGTATTTCCGAAAAATTTCTCCTTAGCTTTGAAACATAATATCGACTTTTATAAGCAACACGGAATTTGTGGGAGATTGTGTGAGAAAATCATAGAACGAACAAGTCTCAAAGGGACGCTGACGGCAATCATGCGCGTATCTCATGAAATTATAATACAAGAAATTAACTTTGTTAAGACTTATTGCATTGAGTAAAAGAGTTTGATTAATTTTAACAACAATCACACATCAACTCTGGGCGTTTATTTCCGGCGAGTGAACAAATGAACCGAGCAATCGTGCCTTGGAAAAGCCAGCAAGAAAGGCAGTGCAAGCACATTGAAAAGACGAAATGAGACGGTAATATGATTCACACTGTAATACACGGTTTAGTAAAAACATCAAAATAGTACTAAAGTAACAAATTGAAATTGCTTACAGTAACAATGCCACAATTCTAAGCGTTCAGAGGACGCGAAGGGAGGTTAAATGCCATCGTGAAATCTCATTAATCCAACAAAATAACTCTATATAAGGTTGTCAAAAATACCGTCTTAAACGTGGCAGCACTTGCAAACAGCAGTCAAAAGAAGTGCACCTCACCAACCCTTTGTAAGAACGGCCTGCATAACTATCAAGTTGCTCCCAACACCGTGACCAGAGATTTTCATATTTAAACTTCAATATCGAAATTTTTGCATCTATTGCAGTTTGATTTGAGGTGGACCGAGTTCCTCCTTCAAAAGCAAGGTTCTGATGAAATGAAAAGCAGCATAAAGTACAGCTTCAAATTAAACTTTGCAGTTCAAGATAGAAAATTGAAACCAGTTAAAGTACGTACGAAATAATCAATATTTGTACAAGCCAGATATAGCGTCTGGTGCTCTTACATAGATGCCATTGGCCTAAGCTTCATATGTTGGACATATATAAAGCCTGTGTTATAAGTATACTGTACTATAGGTACAAAGCCTACACCGCCTCGACCTCTATCAAAAAATCTGTTTGTTACACTCGGCACTTCAACGTACACACTTGTGAGAACTACAGGTCACTCTTCACATCTATACCTACACCAGCATCCCTCAAATTCCTTCAACCGTAATATGAGCTCAATGATTTGAAATACAAAACTATCTTTTACGTGTTCATTTTTTGACTACCACAACACGGCCACACGAGAAACCGGTCGACACACCGCAAAACAGCACGCACTGACAATCTTGAAACCCAATTCCTTCTTGAACTTAACAGCTCCGATTGAGTTAGAAAAAAGAGAAATTAGTACACTAGTAAGGACGCTGATCAAGTACAAGTTTAATCTTTGTAAAAGTTCTCTCGTCTATTGTTTTCTAAGCTTTCTTCACTGTTATTATTGCAATTGAAAGTTCAAGTAAAAAACGTTCAAATGTTTCCGGTTCATGCTTTCGGAACGCAACCCGAAGGTAAAATTTTGTATATACTGTGGTCTCTATTGCATTGAAAATTAGATTTTTCGATTACAGAGCAAACAGAAACATACACCGTAAATGAATTAACTTAAAATTTAAAAAAAAATTTAAAAAATTTAAATTCAAAATGCAGGAAAAATTGATGAGAGGTAAATCACAAACGGAGGGAAACACGTAAATGAAAATTATATCGACGGTAACGATGTTCCAGTAACGGTTGCGATGTTCAAATATTCATCAAGTAAATTCCTGCCCCTATTTCAATGCATGAGTTCGACAGTAGACATGCATTTAATTTGATCCACATTTAAACAAACCATCATACAATCTGCTCTGACAGAATGAAATGAAACGTTCTTTTAAGAGACGAAGTTACGTGATCAACAAATGGAGGCAACAATGGAAAACAAGTGCAAAATAGGCCTCTTAGTCTCACACTCGTCGAAACAAATATAACAAAGAGCGAGACGGAGCGTAAAACTGAATAGCAGATTATTAACAATAAAAGTGAAAATCATTGAATTATGCAGTAGCGCCGAAGATGTCCATAACGACCACGGGTAACCTCGTAAGCACAGCACTGGGCACTCATATTAGTGAACAGTATCCAACTATCATACCTCATGACATTTGAAAAATTAGTGTGAAATTCGGTTTTTGATAAAATTATGTACAGTTAAAACACACACACTCAGATATAATCTAAAATTACGCTCAATAATACTAATGTGTCGTTTAAAAAGAAAAATATCCAGTCACTGATGAAATCCTACGTATAAAATTTGCTCATAGTAATACAAGAATTCGTACCGCAGCCTGCGCTGGCGATGGAGGCACCCGAAGGCGACTACCAAGACTCCGCATTGGTCACACGTCTGCACGGAATGCCAGACAGCGGAGACGCCATGCTTTCTCATAAAATTTAGCGCTTGGCCCAACACGAACACTAACTCCTCTGTACAAGCATGTTATATTTACGTACATTATGATCACTTCGGCTTCCTCATCCATACTTCTTCCGTTTTTTTTCTTCATCGCTGTCTTTGTTGCCAAACACGAGATGATGCTGCCTCTGATGCAGTTGTCCTTAGGAATTAGTAACATAAATCTTTTTCAGTATTCCCTGTATTTTCCTAACATGACCTGGTATTTCATGAAAAACCAGATTAGATTAGTCGTTAGTTTTAGCCTCCCTACCCGCAGCAACAAATGCGATCCAAAGAGAGGAAGGAGGAAGGCACCATTTAGTCTGGAGTTAAGGAAACGCGGAATCTACGCAGAAAGGGCATAGAAACAGTAAGTTGGGAAAGAAGATTATGAAACAAGATCAAAGTTGAAGAAGGAATTAGTAGGTACTGAAAAACAGGACAGCAGTGAACGGAAAAAAGGGGGGTCCGTAACAAAACAAAAATCCTATTCTATTTCAACGAAAAGAAAGCCCACCTAACCTTTAGCTCGGGCCCTCACATAGTCCCCCTGGGAGCGCCAATTCCCATAGATACAATAGTTGTATCCCCCTGAGGGGTCATGATAAACCAAATGACGTGGAACAAGCTTAGCCAGAAACAGAACAGAAGAGCTCATCGAGAATGCTGATCCATTCATTGAATACAGTTCATCGACTACTCATCTTTGAGATAATTTAGACGTCACTTATCTCCAATCTTCTTATCAATTTCCTGCTCTTGACTAACACCGCAATTGGTCAATGATTTCAAAACTGTGTACGAAATCTGAATGCTAGATGCAAAAACTCGAAAAACTAAAAGTAAACAACACATCCTTGCTGTTCCCGCGAACGTAGCTAAAACTTTTACGTATTTTCAGCTGAGTGAAAACTTTCTGAAACTCAAAGGCATTACAAGAATTCAGAATAAATTACAAAGTGATTTTTGCTGATGAATTTGTCAACCGGACATGTGGTATATTAGGCTTTCGTATTAAGCTTTCATTTATAGCTAGCATCGAGGTCAGTATTTGGACACATTTAGTTCTGTTCTTTAGTTTTGCTCCATTCTCAAATATATCATTCAAACACCAGTACAAATAGTTTTCAAAATCATTTAACTTCACTTATTTGAAAAACTCAGTACAATGTTCTCAATCAAAACATCAACAAGTAGTTTGCAATCATGCTGAAAAAATTCACAAAAAACTAGGATATAGTAGTTACAAACGAAGTTCTAACTATTTTAAAGTTGCATAAGTTGGAAGTTCTCTCCTCTGCTGTAAATTATTAAAAGTCTTTACAATTCACTCGAAGGATTACCGTGAAAGAAATAGACGCGCGCACACACACACAGTGAAACAGGAAAGAAAGAGTGAAAGTGGAAAGAAAGAGAGAAGCAAAAATTCAGATTTGAGTGGAAAAGCGTGACACACCACACATTACGAAACTCAACATTGCAACAACAATTGCACTCACGTGAAAAAGCCACTCCTGCCAAAATTACACAATACAAAAGGCTTAGCGTTAACAGACCGTGCGTCTCAGAACACGTCTCAAGTAAAGGCCGAAAAGGGGCAGCCATTGAGTTTTCATCTCCCAGACCAGATCATCACTGCAGTTTTGTTAATGAAGAAACAAGCAAAATGGAAGAGAAGTTCGTCTCCTGACAACCAATACGCAATTAAAATATAGTACACTCTCCTTTACTTGAAAAAAGTTTTAAAATGTTTGGATGGCCTGAAAGCCCTGAATACTTTAAAAATATAAAACCATTTGATGATCGAAATAACAGGAATGTACGAACTGGAATATGAAAACGTTAGATCTCTAGCGTCTACAAAGCATCCTTACTGTACCTACACATCGGAATACAGCTGAGATTCAATGAGTGGGAAAACGAAAGAGGATATTTTATACTCGACGCTTTGAAAGCACGGTAGTAAATGGCGTTAAACCCAGTCAGGCAACTAGAGCGGTGAACAAAAGATGTCTATTCTGGAAGAGCAGCTGTCTTTATTTGGTTTGGGCACCACCAAAAAGACAAGGCTTTTCAGAAGTACTTGGCATTGAACTGGACGTCTCAGAACAACTCGTGGCAGCAACATTTGAATCAACTTGATTGGAGCCCGAAAAATTTTCATTTGCAGAATCTGAAGAAACATGCGTTCCAGTTGCGAGAGAAGAACCATTTGCATTAGCGGACGTAGTAGATTGAGATTCGATCACTGAGTTAGCTTTTGAAGAATTTCTGTTCAAGCATTTAGAACTAGCAGCAATGTTCAACGCACTATCCTCGAGGTTTTCACAAGCGCTTGACGTTTTTTGACTAGAAAGACATTCAAATTGCACAATAGAGATTTTATCATGTTCAGCCGCTTGATGGACAGGCAATAATGAAGATAAATTCGTTGAACTTTTTTTTTCACTATCTTCAAACTGCAAGTTTGAGTTAGCATCGCCTTTTGGACTCCCTGAATTGTTATGAACACTTGATTGAGAACTCGAATGATATTCAGGTAGGGATTTTAGACATGATTTAATGTTCGCAGAAACCTGACACATCTCAGAATGGTCTTTATTTCGATCCAGCATTAAAGGAGCGCTTGGACGATCACAAGACATTGGGTCCTGCGACTTCAAATTCCTTCTCTCAGCAAGGCTACTAGAATTCAAATTTTCTGGCGAATCATGTTCAGATTTCACAGTAAAATTTTCAAGTGGAACACTATTTGAAATAGAAGTAACCGGGGATGCTACTTCATGATCATTTGCCACAGTGTGAACAGGAGACAAAGCAGGCGGTTCATTAACAGGACAGGAGCCTACAGCGGCGTCTGCGTTCATGGCAGAAGGGACCTTAGCTGTCATGGGGATAACTCGGGAAGAATCATTCAAAGAAATAGACGACTCAGCTGGAGACGTTTGTGCATTTGAAATTTGTATACTTTCATTCGTAAGATGCTCAATACTTTTTGAAAATGAAATTTTACCTTCAACAGTCTCATTGGCTATTGTTCTACAACTTGGAAGACTGGGAGACGTTTCACTCGGAGAAGTTCTCTCAGAACTTACTTCGTTCAAATCCACTTTTTCACCAGATTCAACACTACAGGTCTCGCTAAACGATGGTTTACCAAAGCTGGAGCGCGTTTCAGAATCCTGATCGCTATTTTTGGTGCCACATTCCCTCACATGCGACAACAGAGCACCACCTTGGCTCAATCCATCCATGGCAACACTTTCATTCTCTTTCAGATCAGGTAATGGAAGCATTTCATAATCAGCCTTCCTACATTCTTCAGGAACGTTTTCTTCTTTTTTAGTGGAGACCAAACCAAGTTCATCTGTGAGAGGCTGCACTGCATCCTTGTCTGAACACACATTCTTAATCGTTGGACTTGTTTCAAGCGAAGGAAAATTGCCTCCCGTAGAAATGGTTTTATTCTCAGTTTTTTCATGGTCACAAATACTTTCCATGCTGAAGTCTGAGTCGCGAGAAGATTTTTGTGTCTGATCAATTCCATCAACGTTGAAGTCGGACTCCAAAGATGAATTTATAGCACCACCGCCATTATCAGAAGTCCTTCTCTTCCTTTTATTCGTTTCCAGTTGCCCAGCATCTAGCGAGCGCTTCTTATACCTCTCATCGCGAGCACTCAACCCCTCGTCCTGTGATGAAGACTCGCCAGTCTCTTCCTTTTTTACTTCTGGCTTGATGGGGCTCTTTCTTTTCCTTCTATCGATTTTTGTGGCCTTGGGATACTTTTTACCCGCATTTTTCTTGTCCGCGATAGCCTTATTCCTACCCACCTTCTCAATGAGATCCTTGTCATCAAACCAAGAGTCAGGGATGGTCCACTCGATGAGCTCAGCATCGGAGCTGCTGGCCAGCTTAGTCTTGAGGGCCCTCGTGATGAGCACGGGATCCTGCTCCATGCTGTACTCGGAACACACTATGTTCAGCAGCGACAGTAGCTCTCGCATCACGTCGTCCACGTACCCGTTGATGATGATGTCCGATATTTTGTCCTGGAATATCGAAGCATTTTGCTGCTTTAGTACAAACCAAAATCAGATAATTTGTGCCTGCTAAAAATGCAGTATACCTATTACAGGAAGTTATTTTCACACCTTTGAATAAAGCCTACTATAATAATATCGCTGCCTTACTAACAAATAGTTGCCGTGATATAAGGGAAGTATGGCACTCACGTGCTTGGTAGGCTGGAGGTTACAGATGACGAGTTTGCCGCCACTCTGCTTTGCGAGTGTAGGCAGTACTCCACTCGGGATGATCTGCAGCGTCGTGCCAAGGCACACGCTCAGGTCAGAACCTCTGTGAGCGCAATTATGAGTAAGATACAAACACCGCTTGAAAAGTCAGCAAGTAATTAAAAGCTCGTATGTTTTAAAGAAATGACTACGCTTTTAAGAATCAATTTCATTAAAATCGTGCTGCGACTACTGTAACATTCAAGGCATGAATCATGCTGAAAAGGAGCACAAAAATAAGCAGCTATAGTTTTCAAGAAAATGAAGGTAATCTGAATACTCGTGGTAAGCTTATATCATGAGACATACAAAAATTATCAGCTGAGGTACATTCGAGACAATAGAAATGCACAGCACACTGAACTATGCAGAAGGCAACTCACACAGAGTGCTTCTCAGCAAGGTTGTAGTCGAGATGCGGCAGGTCGTGCTCCCAATCGAGGATGTTGTCGTGCAGACGACCGCGACACCGCCTGCCCGTGTCGCGCTTGCCTGGACACCCCACGCCCAGCGACTTCTGGCCCACGGTCGACACCGCTGTGCAGCGCACGAACTCCCTGCGCGCGCGTATGCACATCAAACAATGCTAATGTTCTCGTGCTAACACAAAACCAACAGAGGATGAAGCATTACCTTGTTGGTGAATAAGGGTATGGTTACACGAGCATTCAAAGAGAATGCTTCAAGAAGCGGAGGTACAAATATTAGGTCATACTTTTGTGGAAGAAATTGTACGGGCAGGTAAACGTGAATAAAAAATTTTCATTGTGAGTTTAAAGTCGCCTGTATATTAATGTGAGAAAAAGAGAATACAATAAACACAGGAAAACCCTGATAAGCCAGCGATAAGTTATGAAAGCTAGAGTGACAGAAGTGTAAGAAGAGTTTAGAAAAAGAGATGTAACACTAGAGCAGAAGGCAGGTGGCATGATTCCTCAACAAAAGGCACAAGAACAAAAAAAATTTACAAAAATTACCAAACACCACAAAATCTGATAATAGACTGTTTGAAAATGTCAGGATACATTTACATTAACAGAGAAGTAAAGAAAATGAGAAAAGCAATGGAGAGGTAAGTGGAATATAAATTTTGTATCACTGTTTCACCATACAAAGCTCTCCACAATTCAGAAATCTCTGACCTCCATTGTATTTATATTTGTATTAGACATTTGGATAATTTTTAAGAATCCAAAAAATGCTCCGAATGGAAAGATTGAGAATTAGTGATTGTTAGATTTGACTCTGGATTGATGCTGCCGAGAACAAGGCCATGAAGCATACATGGGAGCTCACTCTGAGGGACAAAGAAACAAGAGCAGCTGTAGCAGCAAAAGAACTGGATGGTGCCAGGCGCAATTGTGAGAAAATAGTACCACAAGAAGTGAAGGCAGTAGTGATTGAAACAAAATTCTGAAAAACAATTGGGTTTGTTTTTCACTATAGTGCACACAGAAGCATTACCTGTGTGATCCATTCCTACACTCGTATACGGGAAGTGGATCAGTGTGATGAGGTAAATCATGATACAGTGTAACTCAGCAGAGATGAAGGGCAGTGGAGACTTGATGGAATATGCGGGGCAAGCTACAGAGTCGAAGGGGGCCACAGCTGTTACTTGGGGAGCAGAGCGCGATTGAAGGCGAGTAATTACAAATCCGATTGTGCTTAATTTTAGCGGTAAAAGGTGAAATATTTGCATTACCATGAAGGAAAAAAATGGAACAGAACAATAATGGGAGAATAGAAAGAGCTGTAATGCTGGCAAAAAAAAAACAATAGAAATTGAAAGAAATGTATAATGTCGCGATGGGCATCAAGTATCGTTGACAGAAAAGTTGAGTTACACGGTCACAAAAAAGAAGTGAAATGCTAGCTTATGGGGTTGCAACAAAAAAAGCTAACCCCAACACGCTCTCCTTGAATGTGAGTGCTTCAAAATTTCACATAAATAGCATTGAGTAACAGGCAGGTGGACTTGGTGCTTCAGTTGAGTAGCGTTTGAATGACAGAGTACTCCATTTCAAAGGAGGCCCCGTAACCCCACACGTTCAGATCTTTTGAAGGAACCTCTCGCAATTTTACACTCTTCACATCGTATTCATGGGAGAAAAAATAACTCAGGGACAAAGCCATAGAAGATGGCTCAAATTTTTATTAAAAATCAGTAAAGCATGGTAATATATCCAGCTGAAGCATTAAACTGTGTTTTAACAACCACAAAATAAACTCTATGAACTCACCTCAAGTAATCGTCCTCACGAGCAACAGCATTTCATGAAACATATTTTGCGAAGAAGGGCAAGGGCAGATAAATAAAAAGAAAGAGAGAAGCGTTGAGTTGACCTACCTCTTACACACAGAACATTTATCCAGGTACATGTTGCCGTGCAGTTCAGCCATCTTGCGGCGAGGGAACCCCGAGCGAAGGTGTAAGCCGTCAATGTTCTGAGTCACCAGGTATTGGATCAGACCTGTGGAATAAAAGAAATCTTAGGAGGGTAAGTCACCAGTGTTTCCAGTCACCACGCACTGGGTTAATCATATACTAACAATTTCAGCACCCTCAACCAGTTCATTATACAGTTAGTCAATGAAGATATAGACCGAATTCCATCAACCACTGATATGCTGGCCCTCGGCCCCTTACAACGGTCATAGCAAGTGTAAACTTCACATTGTAACTGTTAGGAGCATCACCTGGCCTATTGCAAAAGTGAAGGACTTTTCCCTTGCACACAGAGCCTCATGAATTGAAATGACTTAGTGTGTGTCTGCGTGAGAAAATCTCACATATTCATTAACGACCAAGAATTTTTTATACCCGTCTAGGGCATACACGATTGCAATTTCCACAGATATAATCATCTCGAATTTTCATCAGATTTACTCTTTCATACAAAATCCATCTTCAATGACATTCTTTCATTCAACTTCGAGCTCCAACTTTCCAATACAGCAAAATCAAACGTTTATGATCAAATTCATTTACATCTTTCTTACCATATCTGTCCACATCATACTTCAACACTTCTCGGTTTCTTAGTCAATTTTAAGATCCTTCTTAAACTAGCGCCCTATGACAGGCGCTATGTTCAACCTTACACGAGATGGTGACTATTCCTCATTAACTTTTTATCCCAAATCCATGCGGCTTATCACAATAAGGAAACCTATGACCCAGGTTTTGCTCTACTTATACACTGAAATAAAATATCTTGATACTTCAAATATTTTCACCATTTCACCACCTCTTCCATCACACGCACACTCATTATTCTAAAGAACACATTGTTTTGCAGCAACTGAAGCAAGTTAGTGAAACATATCCACCCTTAAGAGCAAACGGTTCAAATTTCTCGACTGTTTCAGCAATAAAACTAGCAAATAGAAATGTCTCTTCCAGTAATGGAGAAAAAATTACAATCATTTACCAACACTTTTACTCTCATAGCACCACACCTAAATAAACTCAATGGCCACGATACAACACCACGGCATCGTATGCATAAATCCTGCAGTGATGGCAGGAAACATCTATTAGTCTGATACCTGAAACAAAGGATTCACAGTCAAACCCACACTTGCCAGTAAGCCTAGAAAATACATCTTCCAAAACAACAAGTCAATACATGCTTCCCAGAAAAGCAAGCAAAACACGCAAATCCCAAAGAGCAGACACAAACACACTTCTCAAGGAGCAGTCAAAAACACACTTTCTGATACACATTTTAAGAGGACGGGGCACTAGCATTTACCCATCGTTACACGGAGCTGTTCATGAATCACAAATTGAGGGAGTAATGAAACTGGTTTTGACAAATGATGGTTTATTGTGGATTAGGTGATTGGGCAGGCAATAACAAGTGAGAGGGCTCAGAAACAGCAAAGACAAATCAGAAGCCAGTAAATAAAGCCCTGAAAACAGAGATAAAACAAAAATAAAAATGCAGGAAAAACAATTGACCATACCCGTCCTTTTGGATTCCTCAAAATTAAACTTCAAAATGAAGTAAGAAGCAGAACAAATAAACCACGCTGGGAATGAATTTATGCTTAATGAAGTAAATGCACTGACTAAAAATGAAACAAAGCAACTGAAAAAAATTGACTATGAAATGAATATAAATGAAATAAACTCAAATCAAATCATTCAACAACAAATTCAAAAGAGTAACTCGGGAAAAATATTATTACAAAAATGGTCTTGAAATCAAGCACAACAAAAAAACTTAATCTTTCAACAAAAAAGAAATGAAAGAACCAATATGCCAAAAGAAAACATCATGCTCAACATAAAGTAAATCTTAGCCTAGAGCAACAAAAAAAATATATACAAGCAGAGCAAACTGTACAATCAAGCAACATTCACCAGATCAAAACTTGGTTTTATAAGGTGAAAGAATAGCTCTGGCAAGAAATAATATTACACTAGTTTTACTGTAAATCTGAGTGACTGAAAGCAAAAGGAAGACAGTGCATTAAGAAACTATTCAGACACAAAAGCAGCAAAATCAAGAACACAAAACAACCATTGAACACTGAAAAACACACATTTAAACTCATATCTCTATACATAACATTAAAAGCCATTCAAAAACACAGGAGAAAACCCAACAAATTCAGACTGATGCATACTGGATATTACAGATAAACAAAAAAACATTTGGGCCCACGCCTACAACCCGACAGAAGCATTTACACATTCCAGCAATTAGGGAAAACACACTTTCTATAACAGAAAGCAAAACCAAAACACACCTTTCAATAACTGAATCAAAACACCCTCACACTTTTCAGCAAGCAGAACAAAACTACAGCATGAAGCATCCACTTCCACACCGACACTGACCGGCTTTCTCGAGGGCCACAAGAGCCATGTGTGTGTACGTGGGCCGGGCGTCATCAAATGATACGTTCACCTCCGGTTTCAGGCCCTTCTTCTCCAGTGTCCAGACGCCCTTTGGACCCCTGAATGTAGAAATGTTCAACTCAACAACAGGGAAATAGCTCTGGAAACTCTAAAACAATTATAGCCTCTCTCTGGCAGTTTCATCAGTTTCATCCAACGCACAAGAAGAAAGGTGGATAGAGTAAGTTATACTGTCAGGTCTAAATATTAATGTGCAAATGTGTTAGTGATTTTGTGGCAGTCAAGTTTTTAGAAAAACCTGAATGGCTATGTATGGAGTACACAAAATTTACTAATTTCATTTCCATTTAAAATACAGCAGAAACTAACAAGCAGAATGATTCATATACCGATTTTGCAGAATATGCTTCAATACTAAACTACCTCTAAAACTAAAATAGACCCACAAAACATTTGAAATACTTTTTTTGTATTATTTTCATGGGTGGTAGCAGTATCAACTAATTTAAAGAATTTTTTTTGAAAAAGAGGATTTAGTCTGTAGCCGTTTTGCAATACTTTAATCTTTTAATTTTTAATTCATGCTATTCAAATTTTTTATTGTACTTCAATTCAAACTTTCACGATGATTGAGAAATGGATAAAATGAATAAATTGGGTCACAGGGCTAGCTTTTAGCCCTAACAATTAAAATGCTTCAACTTATGAATATTTTGCTAACATTGAACCTAAGAAGTAAAGTAAAGCAAATTGCTAGCACTTTGCAGATGACGTACATACTGCGCCGAAAGTCACTAGAGTTGATATTTGTGTATATTTTCATTTCTCGCGGAGTATTTTACTCGAACACAGTACAGAATCACGACGAGCTCGCAAACACTAAGCACATTATTGGCTTCAGATCAAAGTGAGAGACCGAGAGCATCAAAAGACTCAAAGGTACCACCAGGTTAGCTGTATCACTTCTACCTCAGAGACCTGCTCCACGGTTTCAAGCATCATCTCTTCGAGAGGATATTACTCAATTTAAGAAAGGTCTCCATGGCGCCGATGTTGTGTGGGGTTTGCTCAGGTTCCGCTAATATGTCACTCATCACTGCATCCACGTTACGGCGAGCAAGCCAGAGAAACGCATGCGCCGAATAGCAGCGTGAATATGATATATAGCAAGGAAATAAGGAAATGCTCAACTTTATGAGGAACGACACTGTTGGCAGTACAGTTGAAGAGCCGCTCCACGAGATGGTGGTGGGTCAGTCTGGTACGGCCAATATAGAAGCGACTGTGGGAATTCAGAGGCTGCCTCCATTGGCGACTGTGGGAATTCGACAAGGTCCACTCGTGTACAGTTTGTTTCATCTTCCCCAGTTTGTTGTGGTTCACAACAGCCCTCTCTTCCTGCCATAATTCCTTTGCTGCTGCTTTAACAAGAGGGTAATAATCAAGGAACGGGACTGATACATTCAGAGTTGCTGCAGTAGAAGCGGTAGCGCGTTTTGCCTCAAGGCCGGCTCTCTCATGGCCTGAGACGCCTATGTACCCAGGCACCCTATAGACTTTGACGTGTTTGGATTCCTGCAAAAGGCGCATCAGACTCTCGTAGATCTCAGTAACTTTTGGATAATTACTAGCAAAAGCCTGGACAGTGCCAATAATACTATTTTAGTCAGTAAATAAGGTAAAGCGCAGTAATTGGGGTCGCGCTGAATCAGTTGCAACGCCTCCATTATGGCATATAACTCCACCGTGAACACCGAGGTCAGTGGAAACCTTCCAGCTCTTACTATGTCCTCGCACACAGCAGCGCACCCAACAGCAGTGCCAGTTTCGGAGCTGTCTGCATAAATTTTGACGGCAGTGGCGTGTTGATTTGTCACATGCTCTTAGAATATGCCTCTCAAGACGTTAATTGATAGAGACTGTTTTTTGGGTGATTGACACCCAGAGCAGAAGGTATCAATTGGTATGCGCCAGTTAATGTTATCCAAAAGGACAGGGCACACCGTCATGGCGCCCAGCTGCATTGCATCAGCAAAGCCTGGTAATTCATTGAGGAAGGGAGGAAACATGGGAATGGTAAATATTGCACACACCCATCCAAGTTTGAGAGGGATTTTGTTTCAATTGGGCAAGGTACTAAAGGCTCTGGAATACTCAAGAGTACCTAAGAGAAGGTTTTCTACTTTTGACGCTCAAACTAACAGTGGTGCACAGCGTGGTGCAGAGAGTCTAACTTGGCAAGTACGGTTGCCCTTGTGTACGGGTAGACAATGCAGCCATAATCTTGCCTACTTCTGATGAGAGTTCTATATAACTTAATCAGCGTCACATGGTCACTCCCAAGGAAAAGCCAGAAAGACATTTCAAAAGATTCAGTCTATGGTCTGACTTGGATTCAGTCTGACTTCAGAGCTGTCACGTGGGGTTTCCAGGAGAGTTTGTTCCCCACAATCAACCCCAGAAACTTGGCACTGCGTGCAAAATTCACCTGATTTTCCTGCAGTACCAACTGCGGCAGGTCGTGGAGGTTGCGACCCAGGAAGTGAAGTCCCATAGTTTTCTCTAAAGAAAATACAAAGCCATGCTCGGTGGCTCTGTTGCTTACATTGTTGATGGCAATTTGCCTTTGGTGAGTCAGAGCCAGTAGGTGTGCGAATGAGGAGTACAACACAAGGTTGTGAACATAAATAGAAGCCGAGACATAGTGAGGCAAAGCTGGAGTAATTTCATTCAGGGCTACATTGAATAAAGTGCAGCTCATTACGCTGCCTTGCGAGAGGCCCTGATCCTGGACTTGTGGTGGATATATTTTGCCCACTTTGACACAAATGGATGTCTCAAAGAAATGCCTAGATATCCAGAGCCATGTTTCCACGGAGCCCATCTTCATGTTATGTTCTACGGATTCCGTATCTTTATGCAGTATCGTAGGCCTTATGCAGATCAAAGATAATGCACAGAGTTTGGAGATGTTTTGTCAAATTTGCGGCCAGGAAATAGTGTAAGCTTACGAGGGTGTCTTTGGTTCCACAATTTTGTGCGAAAACCAAATTGGATAGGGTTTACCAGTTCACTAGCTTCCAGCTATATTATGAGCCAAATGTAAACAATTTTCTCCATCAGTTTACCAGCACAACTTGTTAGCGCAATGGGGGCAATGGTTGTTACGATTGGTTGCGAGCTTTTTCGGTTTTGGAAAGGCCAAGACCGCTGCATTGCAAGAAGAACAAGGGTGTGAATGCATGTCCCATATTATATTATAAATTTTGAGTAAGTGGCGAATCGCCGAACGATGCACATGCGTCAACATCTTGTAATGGATGCCATCTGATCCAGGTACTGTGTTCTTGCTCTTTCTTAGGGTACAATATAATTCTGTCATTGTAAGAGGATTATTATAGGGTATTTCTGCTGTCAGGCAACGCATGGTGTTGTTGAACCCATTATTCAATAGTTCCCATAATAAAAAAAGTTCAAAATTTTCTTTCAAGTGTTTAGCCTGTGGCATAGTGAAAAATAGATAAATTAACCTCTAGCTCAATGTGTCCACACTAAGGGTTCTTGCGAGTATTTACTTTAGTTAACCCTTAAGCTTCATTTGTATTTTTATTTCAATATCCCAACATTAGTTTGATTACCTAACTATTTAATATAATAGTACAGCACAAATATTCTTCATGTCTTTGCTGTCTTATGCAGTAACTCATGTTTGTACGCACTATTTTTGCATAAGGAAATAGATCACTGTCTTAGAAATAGATCACTGTCTTAGGAAATAGATCACTGTTCGAACGAGCTAGAGGCAGGCATTGACCCTTTCGCGCAGAGGACCTAGAGGTCCTGTTCGGTCCCTCTACCAGCCAGGTCACCACGGTTTGGTCTCCTCTCAGCGTGAAGAAGTTCTCTCATCACAGTCCATATTAAGGACTGTGTCCTTGATATGTGTCCATATCAAGGACATGTCCTCTCACCAAAGCTCAGCCAGACAAAGCCAAAAGTTCTCGACCCGGTCTGCCGTTCTTGTCGCAAGGAGTGTGACTTGATTGTGCCTTTACATCCAAGTGAGCGGCTCTCACAGGTTTCACTATCCTAGTAAAAGCGCCTTCCTGAGATGACAGCGAGCCACTTTGCAAACGTTTACGTGTGATAACAATGAAGGGGATTGACATCAATGGTTCATCTGGCATGTCCAATAGCTGCAGGATTTCTTCGCCCTGAATCACTTCCTGCCACTGATTGAGGAGAGCGTGCATGACGGCTGGCCGCGCTATCGCAAGATGTCTCGCTACGGGCACCGCGTTTCCACTCAGTAGTATCAGCGCCTTTCTGGCTTTGGCTAGGGGAAGCAGCAACAAGTCCAGCCTCAGAGGCCTTCAACTTTTCTGCGAACGTGGCTTGGGGTTGAACGAACCTGCATCTGACAGTGCACTGAGCCTCACAAGACTAAGTCTGCATCTGCGTCTAAGTCTTGCTGAGTCTGCGTCGCTAATATTTTAACCTCTAGCTTGTAATTAAAATGAGCCTAGGAGAAAGCCGTATGCTGATTACAAGGTCGCTCAATTTGCTCTTCCGCGCAGTGAAAGCAAATGCTTGGCTGGATTCGAAAAGCCTCAGCGCCAAGCCCTGACCGTGAAAAGAGCAGCAGGGTTTTTGGAACACACTATTGCACCTGACATTTTGTCTACTGATTTTCATGGATTGGGAGAAGTTACAGCAATTGGATGTGAGAACGTACATTGGAAAGAGCACCGAAACTTCATGCTCCTTTCTTTTGATCTGATACATTGCTTTTACATCAATTTATATCAGTTCCTCTGAGAGTTCATCAACGCTATACTGCAGAAATGGTACCCCTGCACTCGTTCAGGCTTTCAAGTGGAGTAACCTGGACGCTGACTCCCAAGAGGGTTAACGTTCCCAAAATAGCGGTGCCTTGGTGTAGGCTTCGCACTTCACTAAAAGCCTGCCATTCCGGGCTTCCGTGATCTTAGCAGGTGTCTGTGACACAGGTCACAGTGAACCTTAAACACTTATATGTGGTTTGTTGGCATTTCATCATTAACTTTAATAGTGTAGAACCTTTTGAAATCCTAGGGGAAGGTGGGGTTCTGATCTAGTTCCGCAACAAGCGGATTATTCGCTTCAACATGCAGATGTCATCTGTGCTATTTGATCGGCGTGGATTTCCTCTTTGACTTTTCCGTGCTTGCACCCGCAATTGGCTCCCTCGAGCGAGGCACATACAGTTCCAGAGTTAAATCAGTGGTCTCAGGTGGTCTGGCCTCCTACTCCCACCAGCAAGAGGAGGTTGCTGAGCCAGCTGCGCTCCAAAGAAGAGGTCGTTCCCAAGGGAGTATCTATGTATGAAGGCCTTGCCATTGTTGTAGAAAAAGATGGATGGTTTGAATAAAAATTAGAAAGCACAAATTTAGGAAACTTTTACCACTGAGGGTTGCCTCCCATCTATCCAGGCCGGCTCAAACAGGAAGAAAGCCACTCGGGTAGTCAGTAGCCTCTTGATGGATGCATCTCTGCACTTGAGACATGCGCACAATGACCAATAGGAAGTAAATACTCCTTCCCAGTGTCAACCCCAGCCCATGGCAGTCCCCTTGTATGCCCGGGATAACAAGGGACTTCATAGCCCATGACTGGCGAGGCCCGGTTTTATGTTTACATGGGAAACCTCACCCACAGCCCCTTTTTTTGCCAGGCTGCTTGAGCCGGGCCAACCAACCAAGGCTGAACCTACCAAAACCAAAGCCTAGCAGTATAGCCTCAACCTTTCATGGCACCGCACACAAGCCCTCCCACTACAAGGTAAGGACATGGGGAGGGCTGAGCCTAAGAGACTTAAAAAAATTGGTTACTTTTCCTCTGGCTAAAAATTTACTATCAAGTAGTGGAAAATATTCCAGTAACAATTGTGAGGTGAAAGTTACCAAGAAAACTTATAGTGATTTTGTAACTATAACAACAACTGCAGAGTTCAAACGACAGGACCCAATGCATGGAGCAGAGGTCCGGAAGACTAAAAACTGCGATTAGCAAAGGACAACTGCAGATTGCTACCCAAAATAACATTGGTCACTCGTACGGTAATCACATAGATGTCATAGCCCGTAAACGCAACAGCATTTGATCGACTTTGACATCATCAATGCATCTCACTAAGAATGGTAAAAGCTCAAGCTAAACTTTTACAAGTTATTTACAAATAATATTGGGAAAAGTGTTGCTAAATATTTCAGTTTATGCAGTGAAACTCTATCTATCCATCAAACATTCAGACACTGATGTCTCCTTACAAAATATGTATGATTTATGTGTGCAAATGTACTCACATTTTTTTTTATTTTAACTCATTTTTCTTTAAAGACTTGAAACAATTATAAAAAAAAGTTTTCATGACAAATCAATACATTTACATCACACTGATTTCTCATAGACTGATGAATGAATAAAATAAATTGTAAAGGTTTATTAAGTGTGACAATATATTTCAGGAATCTGTCTGTCTGACAATATTCTATTCAACAAGGTCCAAACCGAGTCAAATAGAGAACATGGTAACTCCCTTAAACCCTTGAACTGCTCTCGTGGTACAGAAGATAAATTCCTCACCAATGGTAATTGGTGATCATGTTAGGAAATCAGATTTCAAAATATTAACAGATTGGATTTCCAAAATAAACCCATAGATATCATTAAAATAAGAGCAGTAAAAGCCAAGAAATTATACTAAATTTCTTGGCCAAGAGTACAGTAGCCTAAACCTATTTCCGAACCACCTTCAAATCTGATCAAGATGATTATACTAATGGGCTCAAAACTCCTTTCAAACAGTTCAAAAACTTTGCATCAGATGACCTTCTTAGTGAAATTGGAATACAATCATATCTATATGCCACACGAAAGAAGAATCCTAACCAACTTCTGAATTTGACTTCAGAATTTGAACAGTGGCTTGGAGTTAACATATCAGTGTTTAAAATGAAAACAATTAACCGTAGGTGGGCCGCCGGATTTTAAGTTCAAACTTCCGATCTTCTGATCACGATCGATCTTTCACGTCGGGATCGGACTTGAAGATCAGAAACTCCCAGTGGAAAAGATCGGCAGTGCGAAGATCGCTCTTGCAAAATGTAAGTCTGATCCCGATCCAACCCGTAATGAAAATATACAAGAACAAAACAAAGACGACCAATCCATCTCGCATAGATGTCGTAACTCCTTGCACGCAGCTTAAAAAACTGCCACTGCTTTTGAAGCTGCGTACCAGTCAGTCTACTGCTCTGGTGGAAGTGCCAATATGCGTGTGTGACCTCTTGAGTTTCAGTACTTCAGTGCTACTTCTGTTTCAGTGTTTCTTCAATTTTCCCACTGTTTTCAGTAATTTAATCTTATTGGACGTTTTACGCCTTAATAGAGAACAAAGGGATCATTTATTGAATGTAATTTGCAACAATATTGTCTCCTATGCAAAAAATGTATAGAAATAAATTAATATTGATAGATCATCCAAACAATTATGAATTACTTTTGCATTTTACAAGTTCAAATGAAAAGTGATACATACTTTGCTGTTACATAAAGATAAAGAGTAGATATCCAGTGATTCTAATCTGGCCAAAGTAAACATGGAAAAATTCATGACTCCCATGACCCATGAGCAGAATTCATGACTCCCATGAAAATACGAGCAGCGACAGCCAGCAAACAGACAGGGAGGCTGACATGAGCGACATCCACAACCAGACGGGGGACTTAAAATCTTAGGATCTTAAGTTTGGGATCACTTTAATTTTTTAGCAATGGGATCGGAAGGTCGTACTCGGAATTAGCCACTGACCGAGATCGGAAGTTCAGGATCGGACTAATATTTTGAGGATCAATGCCTACTGCAATTAACACTAGTCTCCACAGGTCCGCTCATTAATTTAATGACAAAATCATTTCTTTCATGTACTGAAGAAGATAGGACAAAATCAAATCTTTCTTTATGAGATAATACCAATCTAAATTATAATAAGTTAGTCGGAGTGTAAGAATTATCATCTACTAAGAAGTTCACAAAAATTGCTATGCTGGACCACCTCCATGTGGATTCACAAATGCTACCATTCAAATGAACTTCATCTTTGAAGCTGAAAATACCCAACAAGCTGAACAAATGGGGGACTGAACATACTTCTCACAATGACTGAACATACATTTTCTAATTACTAAGGCTACAATTTTTTATAAAAGAAATAAATATTTTGTAAGTTAATAGATATGTACTGTTTTATAAATATTAGAATATTTTTTTATAAAAAAAATAGGTTAGCTAGAAAATGATTGATGCTCATATGACCAATAGGATACTTGTCCCTTATTTCATTTTAATGATTACTAATTCTAATAGAACATACATCCTTTTTTTATGTATTATTCTCAATCTTATGGTTCTTATGTCATGTATTTCTATCATCAATGATGCTTTAACTATATTAAAAATTAGTGAAAAAATTTCTCTAATAAAAAAAATCATTCATGCATTATAACAGAACATTTGAACAAACTAAAAGAAACATGAAAAATACAGAAAAATTCAAGTTGATATGCATTTTGAATTAAGTCAGGATCCCTAAATCAGCAGCAGAACTGAACAACATTACTTCAACAAACTAACCAACAAGAAAGAAAAAGATAACTCTGCCTACAATTGATAACTGCAAAAAATAAGCTCACCAGAAATCAAAAAATATGCAATACCTGTTAAAAAATAAGCTCATCAAAAGTAAAAATAAACAATAACTATAAAATTGGGTCACCAGAATTGAGACAACAATGTCCATCACACCTCATTACTAAAAGAAATAAGTTCACCTGAAGTCAGGTATGCCAGCAGATGTGCTGATGCCTGCCCCCGTGTGGAACACTGTGTGTCTAGACGCCTTCATGAGAGCTGCTAGCTCCGCTACTTTCCGTGACACTTCTTCTTTGCCGGCAAAGCGCTGAAAAATTATTATTGATCGCTAAAAAAAGACAAAATTTTTGTGGTCATAAAAGTTAAAATAACAAAATAAAGCCTGCATTAATGCTAACCTGTCAAGGATCATTAAGCCAATTCTAAATGTAATTATTTGTCTTACACTTTTGATATTAATTTATTTTTATTATGTTAGTTACTTCAATACTCTCTAGCCAAAACAACGGCAATCTTGAGAGAGCAAAAAGAATGGATCATTTAGTTTGGACTGTAGAAAACAGGGAATCTATACACAAGGAGTGTTCCAATGCATGATACTTTGTGCATATAAACAGGAAGAGGAAGAAAAGGAAAAATACTGCAAAAAAGGCATGAAAACTGAGAGAAGTAGGCGCAGGAGCAAGAAGTTTCATAAGCAAAACAAAATTAAAACAATAAACCTAGCTGAGGCATACAAGAGCATCTTCTCTGGGGGCATCAGTGCGCATAGCATATGACCGACAAACCTAGCTAACCTAAGCCTACTGCCTATTCTATATCCACTCAGGGATCAATTGAAGTACAACTAGTCTATTAATCACAATTAATAGATGCCTCTGTTGTTAAAATATGTACTACTGATGAAGCACACTACAGTGATACATCTTGATACAAAAGTTTCAGCATGAAAAAATTCATGATACAAAACAAGAAATGAAGATTTTATTTGTCTCATATTATGAAAAAAGCTTCCTGATACACAACAAGATATATCATAAGATTCCCCCTGCCCCCCCCCAAGAATTATTTTAAAATTTGCCTGCTGTTTAACTGTAAACTTACCACCATTGTCCCACACTCCCATTTCTCATCTCCCTAACTCTGTTGCTAGTTACCACTGCAAACTCCTGCTTTCTTAGTCAGCAGCTATCCTATCATGCATCTATGTATTGGAAGTTCCTCCATCATTTTGTTTGGGCAGGGCTATTCTTCAGATTGAATTTGTGTTGGTCACTTTGCTTTCATGCTTTTACATATCAGACTGCATTATTAAACTCTTACATTATTATCCATGGGTCCCAAAAATGTTACTGATGTTCATGGAGAAAAGGAGAGGATGTTTTCTGTGAAGACAAAGCTGGAAATAATAACTATGAGGCTGGGATACGGTTAAGTGTGATTGCTAAGGAATATGACTGAAATCCATCAATGATAGGCACCATTCTTAAACAGAAGGAAGCCATCCACAGCAGCATCACCATTAAAGGGTGTGATTGTTTGTTCAAGCAAGAAGAGCCATGACCATGACGAGACTGCTTGCAGTGATCTCCTGCGTGTTCAGGCCAAAGACAATGCAGGAGACTAGATATCCTCACAGCCAGCACCCCCAGAGTTCAAGGTTTTGCAGGGGTGGTTTGAAAAATTCAAGAAGTGATCTGCCAATCATTCAGTGGTGCAGCATAAGGAGGCTACAAGCTTGGACACAAAAGCGGCCAATATCTTTGTTGAGACGTTCGACAAGTTGACTATCAGGGAAGACTACAGCCAAGTTTTCAGCAAGTTTTCAGCTATGCCAAAACTGGGCTTTCGGAAGAAAATACCTTATCGAATGTAAATTATAATGTAAGAGAAAAAGCTACCAGGATATAAGCTTATGAAGGACAGGCTTACCCTTGCACTCTGTCGGGGCTCGTAACGAGTTAGGCAATTTACATATAAAACTGCCCTCATAATACGAAAAAATCTTGCTACAAAAGCCACACCAGAACAAATTTTTTTGTATTTAGAGGTATTAATTACTGTATTGCATAAACCTGGCAGCACTTTTGATATCATACATGGAAAATCATTACAAAACCTTATTTACACTGCTATGACCGAGTTCAAATTCAAACATGATCATTGTAGCAACCTATACAATTTTTTTAGAAATAATTTCACAATCCAAATTAATTTACTTCACATTTCTGCACAATGCATAATACAATCACAATGAAATATAGCAACATCTAAGCTAAATGCAAGTGATTTTCAACCACATTCTAAGCATAGGAAATTTCTCAAACACTGTTGCTGCATAAGTTTTCTGTACCGAAGCACAACTACACAAGTTGCCCTCCATGTAACCTACCAGAATACTTCAATTGCAAAAGTCCACTCTGGAGAGGTACTAATTCTTACCAAAGGGACATATTATAGCTTTGGAAAATAACTAGACCAGAGATTCTAAATTCAAAGCACAATAGTTTCACAAAGTTAACCTTCAGTTTTTTACTCTTGGTTCCAAAAGTTCCAATTGGTCTGTTCAAAAGTGAATTTTAGTCTTAAAACTGCTAGTAGCATTACAAGTACTGGGTTATCACACTGTAACACAGTCATAAAATGAGAAATTTAGCAAGAGTTGTTTATATCAGAGCATTGGGTAAAAGCATTGACTTGCTTATACAACAATTTATGCTAATAAAATTATGTGTAAATAATTCACAAAAACCACCTTGCATTCTAGAGACTTTTCAAGAAAATATTCAGCTGGTAACCAATCAAATACCATAATGGACTAATTCTGTGCAAATGCAAGAAAGATATAAAAATTGTAGCAGTTGCAATTCACTATGGAATTACAGATGGTGCATTTAGATTATGGCCATATTTTTCTACCCATGAATTTTCATAGAGTATAATGAAGTAGTCTCAAGACTAAGCAATCACTGAATACTGAATAAAGAGAAAATACTTTTGGAAGTTATTTTCAATGAGGGGTGATGGCCGCTAAGAATTACACTTGAACTAATTTTTGCTGCAGAAATTTGAAGTGAAACTTGTTCACATGTACATTACTTTTGATTGACAGTATAAATTGTATCAACAAATTAAAAACTTTGCCATGGATGGTAAAATAATGATGGCTTTTTACAAGGTTACCACGAATATAATCCTAAAACATTGAAACTGACAACAAATGAATACTACAAAAACAATTTTTTAAAACTTTACAACTAAAATTCAAAATTTACTGCTGTAAATAACTCACCTCAGGCATCCCCACTTGTCCTTTGTCTGGATAGGGACTAAGCCCTTCTGCATAGTTGCAAGACATATTAAAGCTCTAAAATCTGAAGAGTTGCAGATTAAATTATTGGGATATTATAACATACCAAAGGAGCAAAATATCTACACTATCCATGTGTTGGTTTAGTACTGGAGGTAGGTTTTGAATGTTATCTTGAGGGTGCAGGAAAACAGCTACTGCTCAACTACTATGTATCACTCAATAGCAGACTTGATTTACAAACATTCAATTGCACTTATATTTACGGTCGATACTGAGTTTAATACGCTCACGGAATTTATAAATTTGGTTCCCAAGAATCAATAAAAGAGCACCTTTACAAACGTTTTACACGAATGACATTTTGCTCGCTGATACGTCATTTTTTAGATATAACTATACGACGCTGATGCGTCATATAGCTGAAACACGCGCAGTATTTTGACGGAAACCATCAGTGTTGGTATAGCCAAGTTAAGTTAGTTTAGGCTAGTTTATTCAACTAACCTAACCTAATTTATCATACCAATACCATATTAAAGCATATTTATGAGTCTGTTTCTTCACTGTTATTGACGACGTTCCAATAACTTCAAAGTTTAAAAACTAGAAAATCATGCATCAGCAAACAAAATGTCACTTCTGTAAAATGTTCTTAAATGTGTTCCTCTAGTCATTCTTTGGAACAAAATTTCTAATTTCCATGAGCGCATTAAACTCAATGTTGACCATATTAACAAAGGAAAAAGCAAAGAAAACCAAAGAAAATCCAAGAGTAATGAGTTGCAAGTATTGGGTTTGATCTCTTGAGGTGATAGCATGTATATGTGTGCATGCACGCTCTGCAATTTAAGCTGAGCTCTAGGTTTCAAGCTTCACACTATTTGTATGTGATAAAATCAAAAGAAATAAATTATACACTAGTGAATTTAAAGGATTCACAAAAATTTAGAAGAGGAAGAGAGACAGATGCTTCTCTACACAAATAGCTGCCATATCTTTTCTGAATCCTTTTTATACAAATAACTTTTTCATATAAATAACTCCGTAAAAAATTAGAAAACTCAATCAAAGTAAAATCTCTCACTAAAATTTAATTCAATAAAAAAAGGCGCAACCATTCGGTTTCCTTCACAATAAAAGTTTATTCTTTTGAAATACACCAAAGAATGAAAATACACAATGGCAAATTGGAACTAGATGTAGCAATCTAGCAAATATTTGTGAACTATTTTGAAGTACCTTATAATCAAAATTGGAACCATAAATTGGAACAAATATAACCTAAAATTAGCTTATATAAGGTTTTATCATAAAAATAACTTATTATTTACATCTTTCCTTTTTACATGAAAGAATGACCTTAAACTGGATCTAGTGATAGGAGCGTCACACATCTCCTCAGACCAGGTTTGTTAATGAACTGATGAGCAAGACCGACGCTGCTGAACGATCGCGTTCCAAGGAAGCGTCATTCATCATATTAATAGATAATTTCATACCCTATATCTTGTTTTAAACAGCCTTCAAATAATTTTATGGGGAAAAGGAAACTTTCAGCTTTAGGAAAAGCTAAGTTTTAATAGTAAATCATTATTGTTCCCTGTGAACGAGACGGGGAAGAATACATGTTATTCCTACGAGAATTAATCGCTCTTCAGCCTCGTAGGGGACACAAATTCAGCTCGTTCCTCAGAAATGAACTTCGGTGAAGTTCCTATGGCTCCGGAGAGTTGTTTCTTCCATGCCCTAGCTACCTAGCAGCTTTATGCACGGTAGAGTGTGCGTGCTGTGGAAGGCTAATATGGTAAATTCCGTTTATCCTTTAGAATGTGTAAATGTTCACATATTATTTTTGTTTTGTCTTAGAATAAGTTGTACGTGACTTTTTATTTTTTGTTTATAATTTGATGGTGTCATGAAGTTAGAGAAAACTTATTTCTGCCAGTCAATAGTTCTCGATGAAGTTAGACGGCATAAGAAAGAAAGAAAACCCGTTCATTTCCAAAAAATGTGATACATGAGATGTATTACAACATATTGGGTTTAAAAATTTCTTAATATAAAACGTCCTTAACTAAACTTATAACATTTCATATATCATAAAATGATCCGTAAAGTGAAAAGAAGAACCAATATAAAAGGGAACATTCTTTTAAAAGCAAACGTTTTGGAATGAACTCTGATTCCATCATCAGTGCTGTAAAACAGAGAATAAAAAATGATAATGAACAAATAACAGTCGTACCTCGGTACTCGACCATAATCCGTTCTGAGGTGGTGGTCGAGCACCGATTTGTTTAAACACCGAAACAAATTTTCTTTGAGCTAGAGCAACACAAAAAATTTTAAATCTGGGAAGAAATACTGAAACAAACTGCGTACGTCTTACTCCGCTGGCTGTCCGAGTCAAACTGCGCCTTACCCGCTGGCCTAGAAGGGCCGCAGAGCGCGTTTTAGTTGACTCGGCATAGTCGAGTACCGAAAATCTGTTCGAGGTCGGATGCACTTTCTACTCAAATTTTTTGGTCGAGCACCGATTTGGTCGAGTACAGAGGCGGTCGAGAACCAAGGTACAACTGAACAAAAAAGCTGTAAGAAAATAATATCAATATACCTACATCAAACAAAAAATAGCTATGCCTAACCATTAAAAATTAAAAATAAAATTTCTCTCAAACATTAAAAGCCATCCGTACGCATGCACCTAAATTCTAGCAATCAAACCAACACACAATAACATCTACACAAAGTAAGAGGACTACACACACATTCGAACACAGTCCTACTTACACAGTTGAAGCAATATTTAATTTTTTCGCACTTTGGTCATTATTTAACTGAGGACTATGGGTAAAACTGAACAAGGATTCCAAAATTCTAAGGTCAGATTCCTCTGTGGTTTTACAAAGTATGGAAAAATTGGAATTTTTGAAAGGGTTGTTTGAACTATGGCAATGATCTTGGATAGCTGACTGGGAGGGAGATGAGTATGGATGGCCAGTTCTATGGGAGTTACCGGAGTGTTGGCTGTGACCAATACATTGCTGGAGTGTGGTACTTCCAACATAGGACTGCAGGCAGCAACCACAACACTCTGGTACCTCCCATAGAACTGGCCGTCCAATCAAACCAACACACAATAACATCTACACAAAGTAACAGGACTACACACACCCACACACATTCAAACACAGTCCTATTTACACAGTTGGAGCAATATTTAATTTCATCGCACTTTGGTCATTATTTAACTGAGGTCTATGGTCATAGTAGTTTCAGTCATAGTAGTTTGAGTTACATCAAAACAGCGCATCATCGTAAGAGTTAAATTCAAGAGATATCATTTTTTCCATGCTTTCTTCATAGTTTTATTTTGCTATGCTATGAGAAGATTAACTGTGCATAAGAGTTTGGTTTAAAAAAAAGGTAATTTTTGCTGTCTGGAACTCAAAAAGCTCTTGTAAGTAACAGCTTATATGTTGATAATACAGTGTGAATTTTTTTGCAATAAATGTATATATTTTCACATTTTGCTGTGCTATACCCAACGAGAAAAAGCTGAGAACTTTTGAAGGATTCGTCTGAATTTGCAAAAAAGACAAAGTTGGACAGTGCACGGAAAGTCCGAGTGGTCGAAGAATTGAGATTCTTCCATTATCAGTGCCTTGCTGGTCTCTCTTTGTTTGGAGATGTTTCTATTTTCCAGAACATTGTGGTGAAGCTCACAGAACTCAAATGATTAATATTGCAGGAGAAAGAATCGAAATATCACAGTCACAGCAGTTTTGCATATTATGCAATTTAATTTTAAGACTAATGTAGACAAGCACAATAATTTAACCAAGTGCAAGGAGGTTAAAAACAATATTTGATAAAAAATAGGTTTCCCACAGATGTTTACCGTTTGGTATTGCCCAACATTGTAATAATGAGAAAAATATCAACAACATGGATGCAAAATAGCTATTCATTGTTTCAGCAGCTTGCTTATATCAGTTCAAAACTCAGCTGAATTCAATAATTGAAAAGTTTGAGGAATTTTCAATCATCTGCTATTAGGTAGCCTTTCAAATTATCCAATAATATTAAGGGTACAATCCGAGGCCAAATTGGGCCCCCGCGGCACCCCCGACTCAACTTGATTTTTTTTTGTTGAAAAAGGATCTTTATGGTATGGGTTATTGTGCCATGATATATTATGGCGCTACAAACACCAGAACCTCCCCCCCCCTTCACAGGGGGGTCCAAAAAAGTGCCAAAATCATAAAAAATTGAGTATGTTTCTTTTTTGTGTCGGAAATGATCCATTCAAATCGTAATTACTCATTGAATTTTGATGCTGGAACAAAACCAAAGACAGTTTTAGAATCCTTGGAACATTTCTAACGAAGTTATAATTTAAAATTTGAACATTTTGAAAATTTTTTTGTGATATGCAAAATTTTATCATAACATCTCAAACCATTATTTTTGGGTTTGGATCCATTTAAATTTTTGGTTATCTCAAATTTGAATACAACTTATAATACCTTTGTTAGAAATGTTCCAAGGATTCTAAAACTGTCTTTGGTTTTGTTCTAGCATCAAAATTCAATGAGGAGATACGTCTTGACATATACATGAAAATGTATAAAACCACTCATATTTAGTAAAAAAAAATAACAAAATATGGCCTAAATCAAAAAATTGACACGAGTAAAAAAGGTTTACTTTAAAAAAAGACATATACTGACCAGTTTTCAAGCGAATCGGACAAACAAAGTTGAAAGTCCCGGACCTATATAAATGAGGTACATGGGGAGTACTCAAATAAAATATATTTCTATATGTTTTTATGCACAATATTTCTTATGTTACATTGAAATTTACAAGGAAAATATTGCACATTATTTGCACATAAAAATAGATCAAAGAAACTGCACTCATGTACATAAATTGTCAGTGATATTGCAATTCAATAGTATATTTTGTTTTTGGGCTCTTCTGAATAATAATACATTTCTACTAGTGATGTACCGATGTATCGGTATCGGCAAGTATCGGTCATTTTACTGGTATCGGTATCGGCAAAATCTGGCCGATACTTTACCGATACTTTCCCATAATACGTATTTTATCATTAAAATGAAAGTCATAAATCATGAAAGTAATAGTATAATCAAATAAAGAGCCCATTCATACCTAGTAAATTAGTTAGTTAACTGTTGAATTACAGAGTTTAATCAGGCCAGCTAACTGAATTCATAACTTTGAATTCCTGATGAGTCACGTACGGTCAGTAAGTGAGAGCTATGTTCCATGAATAGTTAAACACAGTAGCAACATAAAATTATTGTACTTTTACAACTAAAACCTACACAGTTTGACCTAATTTCCATTTCTCAAAGTATATGACATGCTAACAAAATCATACCAATTAAATAAAGTTGAAGGTGCATTTTAAAGTTTCAGTATATTTAATAAAGAAGTAGCTGATAATTCTATTTCAATTTAGCTTGTAAATCGTAAAATATTACGGAGCCAATAATTTTATTTTAATTTAGCATGTAAATCGCCGTACATTACGAATCTTGCATTTTTCTTCTATTTTAAGACGTTTGAAAAATTCATGAACAATCTTATAGTTGGTTGCGTGTTTGCGGATCTTTTTGGATTCGGGGCCCATCGAATTTTAATGTTTTCTTTTCGCCAAAATATGTATTTTGGTGTGAAAAACACGAAAATGATATTCATTTTGTGGAGAAATTATTCATTAAGTGTTCCTAACCTAACCAAGGGTATAATTTCAAACACCTCACTGTTAATCATAGGGAAAACTTTGTGGACCCTGCAACAGGTGCACACACTCAAATGATTGAGAGTGCATAGCATAGTCTGAAAATGAAAAAAACGTCAGGGAGACACTCACCGACAAATGATAGATTCCTGTCTGTGTGAGTTTGCGTGGCAAAAACACACCGTGAAACCGCAGTTTTTTCATAAAATATTAATGGATATGAGTTTAGTAAAAAATAATTTCTCCACAAAATCGTTATCATTTTCATGTTTTTCACACCAAAATACATACTTTGGCAAAAAAAGCATGAAAATTCAATACGCCCGCCAAACCAAAAAGAGCTGTGTTTGCTTCTGACATTGTGTGTTAGTACACACATATACTACTTGCGTTCACGCTGCAATTTTTGAGACTAAATGCCACATTACATTCCTATTTAACTACTGTAAATGGGGAAAAATATTTATAATTAAACATAGTCAAAATAACCTAAGTTGGTAAATAAATATTGCTAAACAGTGAATACTTAATTGCTCATACATGCTAATTACGGTACCACACGACAATAGAGCGGAAAGATGACGTAACCGAAAAACTTGGTAAGGGAAACGAATCAAACTATGACACTGGACTGCACTCCGCATTAAAGTACAAATCTATCACATAGCAGGAAAAATTGCATTAAAATGCAAAATCTAGCATTTTACAGGGTGATTTTACCATTATATTAAATTGAATCATTTTCAATTGCTTTCTAGCATCTATTTGTTGACTCATGGTTACTCAACAACTCGTATAATAAGTTTCGTCCAAACCTAGTCGAAATTTCGTCAAAACCTAGTTGAAGTTTCGTCCAAACCTAGTTGAAGTTTCGTCCAAACCTAGTTGAAGTTTCGTCCAAACCTA
>JACJUY010002301.1:95570-106292 GCA_014220935.1 Platorchestia sp. MABIK | reverse complement strand
TGTGAATCGTGTAGAAACTCAAAATTTGTATGTAGATGATAATTAATCATGACTGAGACTGCAGTACCTCTAAATTAATGTAAAGAACTCGTGTAACTTTTGTTATTTCTTTTCATGAATTGCATGCTCTTCGTAAGTTCTGAATCCTATTATGAAAGTTATCATAAATGACTATTTTTGTGCAGTACTCCAGTGTTGCTGATGCCCTTGCTGCCCACAGCTCCTTGACATCCAAGAATAACGACAATGGGCTTCTACATTCACCCATTTATGCTCTCCTCGTTTCTGCGAGTGAGTGAAGGCATGCTTAGGGAAATGCTTCAAGGGATCTTGATATTGGTTTCAGTACATGAGTTTTCTTATAATTTTCAGTGTATTCTCATCAGGCTGGAATGAGCTAACTGTTTTTAAATTGGAAATAATTTCTTCAAATGGCAGAAGTTACCAATCTAGAATCTTGCTTGTTTTTTTAAAAAATGAAGCTAGTCTTTTGAGTGTAAGACTAGGAGAACTTGTAGTAATGCATACAAGGTATGTTGTAGAGGGGTAAATCCAACTTTTGAATATGTTCACGTGGTGGTGAGATGCTGTTTGTTTTCACATGAAAGGAATCAAGTTGGTTGCTTACTAAACTGACATCTATTGTTGAATAGCATTGCTGCAGATATGTGGATGACCAACATTTTTTGGGTTTTTAAGAGGGAAACACTTGAAGTCACATAGTCTCTGAAGTCTCTTTCGCAGCATGTTATGATTTTCATTTCATATGTGTTGGAATTATCTACATATACTGAATTGTAATTTTTAATTGCTATCTACAAATAATAAAACTTAAATCATGTTAAAGAGTGTTGAGACTTGACTTTCTTGAAAAGGTTGTCTCAAAACGATCCCCCAAAAGTGCAAAATCGGTATTTTCAAGTTTAAACGCTTGGTTTTGCCAATTATGCGAGCTACTTATTTTGTAAATTTATTTGATGACTTGTCTGTCATCTTTTGTCTTTTTGCATTATTTTCATCTGTAATGCCTATCGGAAATTCCATTTTGAGCACCGTTGCTGCAAATCTAAACTCTCTAGTCTGGTTGTTGAAGTTGTTGACTATTATTGCTGTATTTGAAATCCATGACATCAGTTCCTGGCAGGAAGGAACAAGTGCAGCACAGACGCCCTAGTGGTCTTGCTGTGTGGGAGGACTTTGTGTCCCCTGAGGAGGAAGCGTCACTGCTGCAACTGATAGACTGGAACACTCCTCCAGCTGACCCTCATCATGGTGAGCAGAACATCATTTGGGGACTCATCAATACCTTCGCCTAAAAATAATAAGAATGTTCATTTCTACGTTCTTCTTTTTATCTTATTGTACGAGTAACCTTTACCGAATCGAACGAGTGCCATTTTGAGCTGGGGATTCATTGGAGACCTTAAAGTAAAGCGTCTTTGAAAGTTATTATAAATGTAACATTTATTTGTGTTGTGCACATTAATTTGTGCACCCTTGACTCAAGGCTGGTTGTACTTTTGTTAGTAGCCTGGGATGAAATGAATTTTTTTTCACCATTCAATACACGTTCAGGTTGTCTAGAGTCGAATAAAGTTAGAAGCAAAAAACCAAAAATCATGCCAATGAGAAGTTGTGTCCATGTATGAACCATTTAATAGCCATTTCCCTGAGTATTTTACACTGACAGCATTCCTATATTCTATATAGTACGTTATGTAATGCAAACAAACTATTATCAGACATGATTTAACTAGAAAAGTGTTGCTGTCCTGGTATACATAAACGTTGATCAGACGTGATTTATCAAGGGATTACGTTACGTTACAGGGAAGAACAAACAAGATTTATCGAAGGAATGTGTTGTTTGCAGGGAGCACCTTGAAGAATCGTTCAGTCCGGCATTATGGTTACGAGTTTGAGTATGGCAGCAACAGCATAGACCTGACCAAACCTCTGGGTGGGGCCCCCATCCCTGACCTGTTGCAAGGCATTATTGAGCGCATGCTCGATCGTGGGGTGCTGCAGCAACGGCCTGATCAGGTCACCGTCAACAGATACCTGCCTGGACAAGGTAGTGTGCTGCAAGTATACCGTAGCTTGAATTTCGTTAAATTAAGCAAAGGGAAAATTGCAAATAAACTACTTGCCTGGATAAGGTAGTGTACCACTGTTGGGTAGCTGTGTTGCTTGAATTTCATTAAATTAAGCAAAGTGAAAATTACATACAAACTATTGACTGGCCACTTTTTATTGATTTGAGCCAAAGGACAGCTATGCAACTTCGTTTATTTCAGATTTAGCAAGGGGATGATGCTAAACAAACTATTGGCAACTTCATATTAATTATTCTTTTCTGTGAATTCCAGAAAAGACGAATGTAAAAAGGTAGTGACTACATCTTTTTAAGTTATGCTGGAAGAAAGTATTAGTTCAGTATGTGTTCATTTGGCGTAGAGGCGTGATGGATTGATTATGACCTGGTAGATCGATTCCTTCGATTCCGTGCTAGATAGTGCATTGATCTTCTCTCAGGAATACCTTTGTTGTTTCAAGGGAAGTTTAAATTTATGTATGACTTGTCTTCGGTTAATATCTATTCAACACCCAATGTGTGACTTGAGGAACCGCATCGTGTTTCAAAATAGAGGGCTTGCAATGCAAATTTCATGCGTGCTGGTTTTCTAGGAAACAATTTTTAATTGCTTCTTATGAACAATATTCTTGATTTTAGGTATCATTGATTTAGGTACTGCGTACTATTTGGTGTCGGAGGATGGGGAAAGTTATGTGTTCATGTGACTCTATACTGAAAAATGCCTTCATCCTTTCCTTTTTGTAGCACTTTTGTGTTTAGGGAGGCTGAATTTAACCTACAACCTGATCTATTGTTTTTTCCTCTGTTGTTATTTTTGATGGAATTCCCAAATTTATGTTCACTCCGTTCTCTACTCGAGATCTGTGATACTTGTGATTATTGTATTTTCATTTTTTATTTGACTCTTAAACCTTATCAGAATCAAGTTATTTTCATGTGCCTGAAGTATTTGGTGCATTGTCATTCTCAACATGCGATAGCAGGAAAAATGCGTTTGCTGAGTATTTAGAGTTTCAAAACTTTATTATTTGTAATGTATTGACCATCAAGAGCCATTGACCTTGAACATTATAGGGCTAATCAGGTTGACCATTTTACAATGCAGGAGAAATGGTGATGGAAGTCTTGAAAAATTCAACATAATGTCAAGGGGAGAGGAACCATCCCGTTAAGTTTTATAAACAATAGTGCACACGGCTCGTCAAACAATTTTATAGAATTGCCAATCGCCGTTTTAGGGTCAAGTTTGCTCTAGCTTCTCGTCTGCGAGCAGCATTACTTCGTCTTGCCGCGTTGTTCGTCCAATAGTCTTTGGCGTCTTTCTTGCTGCTTCTTTCTTACGGTTGGACACGTTTCTATCCATGTTGGCCTTTTTTGCCGGAATTTACTCGAAATATCCTGTATTATCTCTTTGAAGCTTCTCAAGAAAATCACAATTCCAAAAACAATTACTCAATTTTCAAAACCTTTGGCCTTATTCTAAGTGGTGGCCAGGTTACTAAAACATTTCTTTTCGCATTATCAATTAAAAATATCAAAACATCATGAATTTCCAAAGAAAAAGATCCAAAGAAAATTTCTATTTGTAAAAATAAATTGATTGTGTATTCTGGATACCATCATGCAAGTGAAAGGGAATTTAATTGCCACAGATAAAATAACATAAGAAAAATTTCTTATATTTCTCAAGTTTTATCCTTTTTGCTATCAAAGCTATTGATTAGAAGAGTGTGACACACGGACAGACGGACGGACGAGGCTCTTATTATGGTATAGAGTTTTTCGTTGGAATATTGACATTCCAACGTTTATGATTTATGAATATCAATAGTTTATGATTAAGGTGACGAAAAGTTTATGATTAGTTTATGATTAAGGTGACGAAAAGTAAACAAATATCGGAGCTTCAAATTGAAATCTATTCTACAGTAGACAACTTGGCATTATTTTGTCGAACTTTCAACCCTTTTGTTCCGTGTTTGTTTGTTGTTTGTTTCATCCATCCTGTTCCAAAACTTCCAAACTTTAAGGTGAATTTGACTGTATCCAGGGTACAGCACTAAATAAAGCCTCATTTCAAGAAGCTGGAATATCATCCCACTATGGACACAGGCATACCCTCGCACACGGACAGCCACGATTCGTGCGGCGCAGAGCTGGCATCCCTCAGTGTGGGCGGCGCTGTCGTCATGGACTGGTGTGTGGACGGGGTGCTGCTGAACAAGCAACGCGCTGCGCTATCTCCTCCTCACACTTCTGAGCTGGACCCTCTCTCTCATGGTCAGTTTGCCTCCACAGTCGCTTATTTCTCCCTTGCATCTATTGTTCTTGCTTTGTTTTTGTACTGGAGTTGATTTTGCGTGTTTTGCCGGTTTTTCATATTTGTTACGACTTTCAATTTTCTTCAATTTAATGTACTTTTCTTTGATTTAACTCATGAAATTTGCTATTATCCCAATAATTACATATGTCAAAAGAATATAAATGAGCGTTAGATAGTCTAAGAGCGAGTACATTTTTAGGACACCCTGTAAATACCTTTAATTCTTACAGAGGGCGTACTGCAGTTCCCTTTGCTGCTGCCACCACGCTCCCTCTGCGTCTTCTCGGGAGAGGCACGGTGGGTGTCAGCAACTGCTCTGGTCTGAAAAATTAAATATTAATTGCACTGAATTCGTTGTACAGAAGTTCCAAAAAATGCTTCTCTTTCAGAGTGTGGCAAAAATACAAAAAATGTGCAAAATTTAGTGTTATCTTGACGTGACGCAAATTTAAAAGGAAGGAGTAGGCATCAAAATTAATTTTTGTGTCAGAAACAAGTGTCTCGGATTTTTCTTACCTGTTTTTGCACATTTCGTAAATGGCTATTTTCGTTGAGGATCAAAATTTTTTTTACAAACCTTGTTTTAGGTGGTTGAAAATTGCTTTTTCATTATTATGTTTATCCTAATTTCTTTTATTTGACGAATTTTTATACTAGAGTTTTCCAATTAATGACAAGTGTACATTAAATCATGTGGTCATTCTTCTACAAAACTTTTTGAGTTTTGTTTTTTCAGTTTATGCTTTTTCAGTCCGATTATCCCCAGCACATTTTCGTCCTGTTTGACTTGTAGCGATTGGGAGGCATTGCAGTTCTTTCAGGCATGAATTAGATGGGATAATTCTTGCAAGCATGGTTTAGGTAAGATAACAATTTTTTCAAGCATAGAAAAATTTTAACCAAAAAGAATTGGGTAAAATTTCTTTCCAGTGTGATTTATGAAAAGTATATTCTATTCAGCATAAGTGAGAAAAAGTAGCAATACTTTCATGTACAGTGTAGAAATAGAAAGAATTTAGCCAAGAACGGTGAAGCGAGAGCTGTTTGACTTGTTGTGGTGTCAGGTATTGCTGGCAGCACGGCATCAAGACCCGCCAGTACGACGTGCACGAGAGCGACTCAGGCGAGCTGCGCCTCACCAAGCGTCAGCTGCGCGTCTCGTTCACCTTCCGCCAGTCGCGCGCTGGGCCGTGTGGCTGCTGCTACCATCTCTTTTGCCCTCGCCGGCTGCAGGAGTCTGTCGAGTCTTCCCTAGGTGGCTACACCGATAATTCATGTTGAAATAATTCTTGTTTATTTTAATCTGGACGGTGTCTCTTCCATAGGTGGAAACACCGATAGTTATAATAATAACAATAATTAATAAGATAATAATTCATCAAAATATTGTACACCATTAGTAATTAATAAAAAGAATCATTCCACCATGAATTATTATTCATTTTGAAGTGATTTTTTTAATTCATTTTCATCTGGATGTTTAGGTGGTCTACAGTGCATGCTTGGTTTACCCTATCAAAGTATCATGCGCAACCAATACGTGTTTCCAGCTCTGAACACAAGCCTAGTTCAAATTCCGATTTAGATCTAGTTAAATGCTATCATTTTCCAACTTGGACTTAGCAATTCGGTTTTAAAGATTTCTCTCTAGATGTAGAACATAAAATTACATGTTACATTGGGTACTACAAATGCTTTGGTGGGAGAAATGAAATGGTCAAACATTATTGCGCAATTAACTTTAAAATATATTTCATTATAATGAATTACGGTTCGATCAAATGAGAGCTAAAAATTTTGGGCAGAATACAAACGTTGGTGGTAATTAAGCCCAATTGAAATCGTGAGGAAGACGTGATTATTTGAGGGACTAATGAAGTTTGTTTTCATTTAACGACGAGAAAGATACTAAATTGAGTTGAAAAGCCCTTATTGGCCTGTGGTTTTCATTGCCCAGCTTTACTTGATCATCAGCTTTACTTTGCTCCTGAAAAGAATTTGATGCAAAGGGAGATTTTCATTTACGAAATTGTTTGTAGTCGCTGGAGCTTAAAGCTAACGAAGAGCTGAATTTCTGATTCACGGTGTCTTGGAAGCTCAGCTGCTACTAGTTTGGTTTGTTTGTTAGAATCCGGTCACTCGTCTTCGCCACCTTTAATACACAAAAATAATAGCAACTCAGGATTCGGGATTAATCTAGGTTATGTTTTTTCTCTTCCTTAATGCATTACACTTAAACGTTAATTTGGGTTGTCTTTAGCAAGTGTCATTAATAGCAATGAGGGCCGTAAATTCTTTATATCTCTTGATTGAAAACATTTTTAATATTTAAAGGAAAAGGCTTGTAAACCGAGAGCTGGTAGTCACGTGTTTCTAGAACACATCATTCAATTCAGGGTTTTATTTTGTTCTTTGTATGCTTTTGGTCCGAAGATGACGACCACAGAAGTCAATTATTTGATTTCAAAAAAAGTATTTGAAATTTTTGCCTTATTTAATTTCATGTCATTAAGCGAACTCGATGTTGCGATGTATAAATTTTGTATAACATGCATTTTTGTACCAAAATTAGTTTTAAACTAGAAAGTTTCCTGGCAGTTCACTAATTGCTTTTTGATCCGTAAATGCAAGTTTTATTTTCCAGCGATGCATGTTGCCATTCAGTGGCCATCAGTTCATACTGTAGTGTTTTAATGAAAATTAGAAGTGGAATTATTTTGCTTGTGTCAGTATTACTGAAATGTTTTATTTACTCCTGTAGCATGCACAAATGTATTCTGTTGTATGCAAAACTTTCATTGTACCTATTGTTCTTGAGCTTCATAATGATCTTTCAAAAAAACTTATTTGTTAATTTGTTGGACATATATTCTTTGATATGCAGCAAATGTGAGCATGAGCGCAGAAGTGCTGGAGACCCAGCATGTTCAGGCCGTGTACAACAACATCGCCATGCACTTCAGTGACACCCGCCACAAGCCCTGGCCTAACGTACGACAGGTACGCTACTCTTGCCAATAGTTCTGCCTCCAGTGCTCTAATGACCAGCTTCTTGCTAAAACTTTTCAAAAATGTGATAAAGAACTAATGATTTTTCTTTCTTGACTTTCAAATAAATACAAAATATAGGGTGCCCCAAAAAGGAACACATCCTTTGACTTACGATTACTCATTTGTTCTTCGTCTGTTTCACATATGACTAAGTTCTCTTTTATGGCATTTAATTTTCTTCAATTTAATGTTCTTTTCTTTAATTTTGCCCGTAAGTTTTGTTTCTATGTATGTAACACCTACATCAAAACAAGACATAGAAGTACTGGACAGTCGGAGAGCGAGTACATTTTTTGGTACACTTTGTACGTATTTTATTTGGTGAAAGTGCTTGTAATGTTCACTTACAACTGTTCTCAAGTCCACACTTTTTTATGAAGTCAAATTTTCAAGTAGTTTACTAGGTCGTGGAGGCTGTGCCAGAGACGAACACCATACATCATCGGCACCCTGAAGACCTTTCTTGAATTGAGTAATACCCTTTCAGAGAAATGAAGCTTGAAACCGTGGAGCTGGTATCTGCGGTAGAAGTGATATAACTGATCTGGTGGGGTCTTCTGAGGCGCTTTTGACAAACTCGGTCTCTTGTGATCTGAGGCCGATAATGTGCTCAGCCTAAGTGGGCTCGTCGTTACTCGGTACTGTATTTGAGGAAAATACTCCCCGTGAAAAATGAAAACATACATAATTATCAACCTTTGTGGCTTTCGGTGCGATCTGTACTTAGTTTACGAAGCGCTAGAAATTTGCTTTACTTTAATGAAGGCGCAAGTTTTTATATCTACTTAGCCATGCCGAGTATTTTTTTAAGCACCTAGCTTAGCCAAGCAGAAAAACTTGCTCTGGTGGTCCTACCGCTATTACCATACAAATTTTTTTTAAATTTGAAATGCTTGAAAATTCCTTTTCTTCATGCCACGCTTTGCTGTGATATTCTACTTGATTTTCTCTTATTTGTCGCGCAATGCATTGGTATACTCTTGTTACTGCGATCCAAGTGAACTAAGCGTATTTCATTGTTTCAATTTTAAGGATAGGAAATCCTTAAACTAAGCATGGAAGAGTAAGAATTATCCTGTTGTTGATTATTTTTAGTTCATGTAAATGTTGCCCAAATCTTCCTGCTAGGTAACCATCTTTGATAGAAACGAATGCAAAAGAAATCTTTGTTGATATTAGAAAAAAATGTGCTCTTTTGGGTTAGCATATGAAATATTGTGGTGCTTTTGGATGTAAGAAATACTCTTCTTTCTGTTTCTCTTCAAACTGTTGAGGAAACTTAAGTACGTATTTGCAAAACGATTTCAACACAGTTTCTAGAATAGTTTGTTACAACTGACCAAGACTCGAGACGTGTGAAGCTAGTAGCTGATCATGATGTACATTTTTTTGAGCAGTTCATAGAGTCGTTGGCTGCCGGCAGTCTGCTCCTGGACGTTGGATGTGGCAACGGCAAGTACCTCGGTCTCAACACCTCTCTCGTGCAGGTAAGCGTGTGCTCTACCTTGACTTGTCTATCTTAACCTACCTGTCTTCTAATTCGGACCTTTTTGATGATAACTCTATTTCTATCTGTAGTGACGATAATAGTCTTCCATCTTCAAAATCACATAAGTTGAAATTGTGTATGAAAGTAGTTTTTCAAGACCACATGGATGGTAAAATCTCGAGGGTAATAGCACCATGTGCTTGATAGATGGGGTGCGACAACAGCGCAGGGCTGCTGTCCATCACACAGGACCGTGGTCACGAGACGGTGCTATGCAGCTGTCTGGCTCTGCCCTTCCGGGACTCCAGTTACGACGCCATCATCTGCATCGCTGTCCTCCACCACCTCGCCTCTCATGTGAGCGCCTGCTGCTTATCTCACTACTCAGTCAGGACTTTTTCGCCGGTGCATTTATGTTTTTAGCTGCCCCAAGTATAGTTTCCACACACAGGGCTACTACGGCTACTAAAATAATAGATCAGGCAAAAATGTTGGACTGAGTATGTTGAGTCGGACTTTCAGTCTGAAATGTTTTCATGATCAAACGTGTGTAAAAAATCAGAATTATATGTCGTTGTTACCATACAGGGGCATTTGTCGACTTTGCGGCTGCTCGACATGCTGTTTTCTTTTGAAATAATATTTAAGCTTGAGCTTTTTTAGTAAGGTTTTCGTGTACTTTATACTCAATTTTTTTGAAAATCTTCAAACTTAATGATTTTGGTAAGGAAAAAATGGCATTGGGCTGCAAAATCAACTATTATTGCCGCCTGTAACGCTACAACGACGCGTAAAATTGACAAATTCAGCCTCTGATCCTTTAAATAAATAGCGTGAACTTGAAGTTAATCCATCTTCTTGATGTCAAAAATCATTGAATAGGTCTTTTGGCATGTCCTTTCATTTGGAATCATGTCCTGCTTATTGTTTTCTTCATTAATTTATTTATTTTCACAAAGGGGATGTTTTTAAACCCAAGTAATTCATGTAACCTTTGGTTGGTTTAGAATGTAAACTCTGTGTTTAATCTAAATTTGAACATTTGATTTATTAATTTGGAATCACTCTGACCATTACTGATCATTTTCAGCTACCTGATCAATTTGGAAGGTATTTTCCTTTTTTTACACACGTTTGATCGTGAAGAAATTTCATTTAGTAATCGTTGAAGTTGATTTCAGAATAAAATATTATTTCCCCTGACCTTTTTATTTATATTAACGGAGATATCCACATGAGATTATTCGTGCCAATAACACTCATTGAATTATTCTATTAGAAACTTAATATTTAGGTCATATAATTGCGCAGCAACAGACGAAAGGAAAAATCATTTAATTACGCAGCAACAGCTTGAAGAATATGTACAATAACGTAACAACAAGAAGAATATATCATATAATAACGTAGCAACGAGAAAAATATATGATGGATCAACAACAGGACAGACGAATCCTATCAAAACCTATCAACAACAGGACAGACGAATCCTATCATAACGTATCAACGACAGGACAGCCGAATCCTATCACAACGTATCAACAACAGGACATATGAATCCTATCACACAGTATCAACAACAGGACGGACAAATCCTATCATAACGTATCAACAACAGGACAGAGACAAACCTTATAATAACGCCCCTCAGGGGGATACAACTGTTGTATCTATGGGAATTAGCGCTCCCAGGGGGACTATGTGAGGGCCCGAGCTAAGGGTTAGGTAGGCTTCCTTTTTGTTGGAATAGAATAGGTTTTT
>JACJUY010002301.1:78668-92067 GCA_014220935.1 Platorchestia sp. MABIK | reverse complement strand
AAATAAACAAAAACAAAATCGTGAGAATCTCATTTTTGAGCCCAACTGCTATGATATGGTGTCCTTAACCGAAAATTTATCGTTTACCGCAAGACAAGAAAAATTTATCGCTTCAAATTCCTTGTGATTAAGTAGAAGTTGGAAAACCGTTACGGCGTGAGGTTACAGACTCATTATTACGCGGCAAACTAATGCGGCCAGGCGCCCCGTGGCCTGCGCTTCTGTTGTCACCAGGGTTGCCAGATTGCCCTTTTTTAGGCTGAATTTCCGAAATCTGGCTTTTTTCCCATCAAAAACTCTCACTGTTTTGGGACCTTAGTTGGCTTATAATGGAAATTTTAATCTGGAAACCCAGGTTGTCACTTTCTTTGAATAGCCCCCAACTGGATTCAACTGATCTCAGCTCTGTATTTCATAGTGCTACCAGCGATCCAAAGCTTCTTATACATACTTAATTCTTATTGTACATTGCTGTATTAACTAAATATCTAGTTAATGTATATTAGTTTTCTATATTTTTTGCGTTTTGAAGTGCGCCACGCGCATGCCTCCCGTTCGTACGAACGTCGCGTGATTTTGTGTTTTACTTTTACATTACAGGAAATCGTTTGGGTTTTTGCGTTTTAAATTGCGTTATTAATTAGCGTCGCGGCGGGCGCGCTTCAGTGTTCGAGAATAGTGAATTTTGTGATTAGTGAGTTTCAAGAGGACAGTGAAGGACTTTTTTCGCTTGAAGGCCAGCAGCAGTGATGTGACTCATGAAAGGGAGCGGAACTTTTCTAGGAGTTCGATATCTGTGGACATTCCCTCAATCTCCCACTCGAGCTCCCTCATGTCCATGGGCAGTCAGCCAGAGGACAGTTATTAAGTAATAAATGGTGATTTAAGTGTAAAAGATGTTTTTAACTCCATAACAATCAAAAATAGATTATTTTTGGATTTATCACAGAATATTTCAGTTTAAGGTATCTTGGAAATTTATCGCTTCATCGTTAGAAGATTTAGCGAAGAAAATTAACGCTCTATCATCATCGCTTCACCGCAAAATTTATCGCTGCCCACCACTGGAATTGAGATGTACAATAGTAAAGCGTTGTTACATTGCATTGAGTAACAAGGTCGACTTGCAACTTGTGAAGTAAATGAGGAAGAGTAGTAAAAATTGTCTGAGTACTGATGACCTGTCGCAATGAATGAATTTTCAAGAATGGCTTGCAATATGGCAAATGGCAGCAGCACTAGGAAGAAGTCTTCGCTTAGCAAATGGGCGAAAATGAACATGTTGAACACTATGATGCTTCTCACTAAATTCTGTGCATATAGTAAGGGTGAAAACATTGGCTGTAGGTGAGATCGTGTACTAAGTGAACTATCGCTCAAATAAGTGAGTTGATTGTAAATATTGTTTGGGTGTTGGGCAAGAACAAATGAGTAATACAAATAACAAATAATTCAAAGTAGTAGATTTACAGGCCTAGTAAAATGAGCGCCGAGGAACTAGTTCGTCAACAGAGATTATACCCAGATGAGCTGTGATGGGAGTAAATTGGGCTAGGGCATTTCCGGTAAATTTTTTGACGCATGAAATGTTTATTATTTCCGTTTAGCTTTCATGTTACTATCACTCTCCACAAGAATTACCGAGAACAAATTTTACCAAAAAATGGGACAGGATGCGCATCAGGGGAAGGAACAAGGCTTGCAAGAAGTGAGATTCCACGTAATTAGATTTTTTCTACAAAAAGAAAGCATTTCACTGTTAGTGGTTAAATAGCGTAACAGAAAATATCTCATTAAAAACAGATCACTCCTGATTGATCGTTCTTGAGGTATACTGATATTGTAATGTCAAACAATTATAACGAAACTTTTAATTTAGCTTTGTTGGTTTCCATTTATTTGTTGATTGGCAGCATATTTAGAGAATGTTATTGACAAAAATATAGTAGTTAGATCATGTTTATGGTCACCTAGCTCTGTACTTGCGGTTTTGATTTAATTATTGGAAAACATGTGAAAATTTATCATGAAACGCATTTCATTAGTCTAAGTACTTTGTTAACTCTGAATTTGTGTTTGGTAAATGAAACCAACTTTTACCTACGCATTTCAAACAAGGAGTTCTTTTGTAATAATTGTTCTATTTTGTCCAGATGAAACATTGAAATAACTGTCCTATGAGACAAATTCGTTGTTTTCTTTGTGTTAATAAGTTATTTTTTATGTCTAAGAGTTTATGATTGGCCAAAAACACTTTTTGGTAATTTTTCGAACAATAAAAAAACCTTTTTCAAGGTCGCTAATTCAAATTCCGATTTTCATCTGTTACATTTTTTGCTTTTCTCATTTTCCGGATAGCTTATCAGGTGCGTTATCATGAATGCCCAAGCTTTGATAAGTTGCATGATCGTGGCATCGTGCACCAAAACACAAATTATTCGTCTTAACTCAGCAACACTGTGTAAGTTCTGGCTAACTAAATGTCTATTAATATTGATACTGCAAGGTTATCGTGATCACGTGCACTTTGAGTGAACTGTGCATGCTATGGCATTCACTTGACATTGAAATTCATAACCGTCTCATTTACCGTGCAACCGGCACATGCAAACCATCCTTGCAACACCGGCGAAACTGTAGGATCTAATACATGTAATACTATGTGATCAAATACTGGGCTAAGTAACTTTGGACTTATTGAGTGTTATTTTTATTTCCTTCGAAGTAAATCGAAACACTTGTTCTTCTTTTAAATATCTATGATTTTACAAGGAAATGTTACTTAGTACTTATTTTCAACTCCTGCATTTATGAGCAGATATTTTATGTTTCTCCATGAGTTGTATCTACTGTAACTTTTAGGTGTGATCATGTGTTTTAATTTTTTTAATATAGGGCCTAGGCCTATATTTTAGGCACTTCTACTGTAGCCTATCTTACCTGAATTGTTCAATCAATGGTTTGTAGGTAGGCCCTTAGTTCATTAATTAAGCTGGTTGGGATGTCTTCTCCATCAGAATAATCCTCCATAATTCAAAAACAGTTTCCTGTACTTGAAAATTTTATGTTATTTTTGCTTAGGTCCAGTTTTACAACTGTTGATTGTTTTCTCATAGTGTGCATTTTATTTTTCAATTTTATCATGTTTATGTCAAAGAATTATTTATAAAATTGGATGCATTGATGAAAAACCAATAATTGAAATATTTTAATACCCAAGTATTTGTATAAATTTTTATGCCAGTTGCCATTTGTATGATATATGTCTTTAGCAGGTTTTGTATTTATTATCTTAGTTTCAATGAGCATGTTCTTATTCTACTGATTTTGAACTTTTTTCTACTGTTGAGAAAAGTTTAAAATTAGGTAAATATGTATATGTTACTTGTAACTAAGAATTTCAAGTTTTCATGCTCATATTTAATATAAGAGCTAATATTTTCCATTTTCACATTAACAGATTTTAGCTATATTGAAATCACATTTCTGAGCTAAAATATTAACTGATCTAAAATGTTCAAAACTTTCAAGCCAATCATTTGCTCTCCCCTTCTGCGTAGGAATATGTCTCAGGCAACTCAGAAGTTGAGTGGCAAAGTTGCTGTTGTAACAGCTTCTACTGAAGGGTAAGTAAACTTGCTTGAAATTTTCATGTGCCCATAACATACAGTCATACCTTACCTTAGAAAATTAATTTCAGAAATGATTTGTAATGTCAAATTTTTTTTAAGTAGGATTGCATTTTATATGCGAAAGGCCTGATTTGTTCCAAGACCCCTAATACTACCTTCTAAATACTTTAAAAATTACAAAAGTGGACCCATTTTGGATGAAATATGTGTTCAAAATAAAAGAAAATTATTTATTAACACGTTAACCGCGTTGTGAGCCACTGTTGGTACAAGGAGGCTATTTTCATAATACTGGTGCTGATCGACCAGTAGTCACAAACTCAATTTCCATTGATTCTTAATCAAAGCTAAATGAAGTTGTGATCCAGTTGAAATTTACTTTTTTTTTAAATATCTCAATAGAACTGACTATATTTAGGTTGAATTTTAAACTTTAATGTCACCCATTGCTGTTAACATATTAAACCATTAAAATGAAAAAGACATGCGCAAATCATTTACCATTGGGGTTGGGCAACTATGCCTAAGATACGCAAGAGCAAGTGGGTAGCAAAGTGAAGTTTGTGGTGGGTGAGAGAGTAAAAGGTGGCTGCAAAGCCAAGAGTGCATTATTTACATTTTGAGGTTTTGTGTTTCATAGCTTGAATTTTTTTCTGTATTCAGAGACAATGATTTTATATAAAGGTGTTTTGTATCTTGAATCATTCATTAGTTGGGTCTTGCGTAAGGTGAGGTATGACTAGTATAAATCTGTATCCTAGATGTACTTCCAGCCATCCTAGTAGAAAAGATTTTTATAATTGTCTGCAAAATTGTTAGGTATGTCTATATCTTTTTATATATATGTATCTATGAATTGATACTTCATGGTTATTATATCATTAGTTCTATGGTCATTGAATTGATGGATTGTTTTTCATTGCAAGGAAGAATAATTTATGTATTACATACAAATGCGTACTGTAATAAATTACTTGTGAGATACAATAGATTTCTTTGAAAGAATTTACCACAACGTGGTGATGAAATTAGTTTCATTAAAATAAAGGTATGGGTGCACTGTAAGGTCACAAGCAGCAGCATGAATAGTGCTCTCATAAGCCTAAATGCATATTACTCTGTGAGAGAGAAAAGAAATAATGTCTTCAGTTGTAGTATGAGAGCTCCAGAAAAACATGATGTTGCTCATTGGGAAGAAGGTCATTTCTCAAAATTTTGAAAAATTGACTTATCCAAACTGTCAAATTTGTCATTTTGTTTTACCCAATTTGGCAAAACTGTCATAACTCTACCTTCAAAATTAACCAAAAAGAAGGATTTCTTTTTATTTCTTTTTTCGATCAAAACAAATGCCTTAAGCAGTAAACAAAATTATAATCACTTCTGGAATATCAAGAATTTCAACTTGTGACATTCCCAATGAACAACATCCACTGTATGTGAAAGTGGCTGAGCATTGTAGAAAAAGCTTTTGTACTGGAATTAAAAGGCCTTATTCACAGTGATGCTATCTCTGTTAAGGTTTCTGCTTGTGATTTTAAGGAATTGAACGCTTTTTCCTATAAATGATTTAAAATTAAGTAAAAAACACTTTCGGAGTGAAATAAGCGCTCGGGTATTCACAGCATGTTTCTACCATTTGAATAGACAGTTATAGCACATAGAGTTTTTGGAATTTTCATCAGAACTTACAAACTAATACACAACTGATGAGTCTAAAAAAATTTAGGCAAGTCTTCCATAGTTGTAATAAGTCACTAAAACTTGCTGCAAACTACAGAGAGACCCGGACGATTTCTCCCTATGAAATATTCAAGAATTAAAAAGAAGTACTTCTGGAGTGAAATAAGCTCTGAGTTATTTACAGCATGTTTATAACATTCGAATAAACATTTATAGCTCATAAAGTTTTTGGAATTTACCCATACCCCTTCAAGGGGGGTAATTATGGGGGTTTGGGTTGCCAATACGGGACAAATGACGTTTCTACGTGATGAGAAAAGGGCTTAGGAGCAGTTTCAGGCAATAATTTAATTTTTGGTTTTTGGCCCCAAAAAACCATTCAATTTCCTTAAGCTTTTTGCCTGTCATGAGAAATAAACTTCTCATAAATATCAAAATCTAATTCATTTTTTGAAAAACTACTAGTTTAAAATTTTGTTAGACAGTTAAACAAGTTTAGTAGGTAATGTTCCATTTATTTATACAAAAAATAAAAAATGCATTGGGTTAGTGATTTCAAATTGTTGAATAATTATGTAGTCTAATACTGTAATAAGCAAGTTGATGAAAAAGCTGTTTTCAGAAATGTTTTCAAGTTAGCATGCCCTCTTTTGTTGGTAATTAATTTATTTTTGTTCATTCAATTTAAGTTTAGTGATTCAAAAGCTATGGCAACAATATCTTCTCAGCTTACATTGATAAAGTATTTTTTTCTGTGCTGTGTGTATAGTGTTGATTCTTTTTGTGATTTTCGACATAGTTTAAATTTGCTGTCCCACAGGAGTAAACATCTTTTTTATTTATAGGTATTACCACTCTCAGGGAGAAAATGTGAGGTCCTAAGGTGAAAATCAGATAAGTCTTTTATTTGAAATGATCAAAAATCTGTTTTGTTATAAGTAATCTTTTTTTGATTCCCTGCTGACCTGTTTTTTTTTAGCTCATGCAACTTTTACTTCAACGTTTATTGTATTTCATAAACATTATTTCAATCTTACTGTTTCTACATGGACGGGATCTTGTGTGGGAATACACCTAGTGCATAGGTTCCCTATTTTCTTGGCTCCTTACTAAATGGTGTCTTCCACCTTCTTCCATTTGGAACACCTCTGTTATAGCTTGGTAGGCTTGAACTAACTTATCTAAGCTTCAACTTACCCTTGAAATAAAGAAATATTGTTAATCATGAATTTAAATCTTCATGAAATTGCAGGCTTCAAGCAAGAACTACTTATTAAACTTTTTCAAAAATATCTGTAGCTACTAAAATTCTGTGAGCTGTTGTGTAGGCATGCATAAAATGTACCTATGCTTTCAATGAATGGGCAAATAAATGACTAAGGATTCATCGAGATAGTGGGAACTTTGTTGATCAAGTCTGGTTTTTCACTACTTTACATGCATACAAGTGAAATACATCATTGTTTTTGTATTCATTCTTTGAATTTTTTCAGCATTGGATTTGCAATTGCTGAACGTTTGGCTACCGATGGTGCTCGGGTTGTGGTAAGCAGTCGCAGAAACGGAAACGTGGAGCGTGCAGTAAAGGAGCTCAATGAGAAAGGTCTCACTGATGTTTTAGGAATACAGTGCAATGTTTCCAAGGAGAAGGAGAGAGTCAATCTTGTACAAGAGGTGAGTTGGTGCTAAATTATACTGTAGGCAGGGATTGAAAAGCTTTGCACTATGGTGTGTGTATTCAGCTGCCCAAAATTCCTAATTTTTATTCCTGTTTGCTTTTCTAGCAAAACCAAAACATTCCGATGGAAATGTCAAAAATTTGACATCACTACATCCAATAAAATTAGAGATAGTAGGGGTAGTTATGCCATGGCAGCTACTACTTATGATTAGTGAAGCAAAATATCTATGATTTATGCTCCTGATGGGTTTTGTGTAGTAAATAAACGATTCCTACTTAGTTTTAGCTCCTCATGTCAAAAGGAACCATGCACGTCAACCTGTCTGTGAGGCCAGATGAGAGGTTGGGTGCTTGTATCTATCTTTTTTGTATTCAAATCTGTGCATTTACAGTTGTTTAGGTAGAGAGATGGTTATTCGCTCATTGGAAAGAATTGAAACGTCAGTATCATTATTCGCAAATAGTTCAGGTAAATATAGTAAACTCTTATATAATGTTCAAAATTTTCAGTGTCCTGACAAATAAAGGCATCGCACATCATTATTGGGATGGGTTCACATACCAATATAAGAAAGCGGTCATGTGGCCCTTCTTGCTGTTTGATACAAAGGTTTCAACTCAAAGTTACACTATGAATACCTTGAAATTTACTTTCTGTATCATTTCAGCACTAATTCACTACAACTTGTATAAAATTCTTGGAAAATAGTAATAAAACTGTCACTTTTTAAGCCATTTATTTTGAGTCAAACATTATTAGGTTAAAAATCAAAGTAAATGGCAAAGTTCTAATTACGATTGTTTCAGAATTGTACTAATTACTGAGTGTATTCTCCATGTCTGTTTTAGGTGAGTATTGAAATTCAGATCTCTGAATTGCTGTTTAAACTTAGATATATTTTCAAAGCTCAAACTAAATGTGACTATTTCCCTCTAAAGCAGAGGTTCTCAATCAGGGGTAAATTTACCCCTGGGGGTAAAAATTATATAGGCAGGGTAAATAATTGAAGTACCTGATAATTTATAAAATGACTAAATTAAATTTTGCAAAATGAGAGAGAGAATGCAAAGAAAGTGTGTGTGTTTTGTGTGGAAGTAGGGGGTAAATGGAGAAATGCATAAAGCCAAGGGGTCCATGATGAAGGAAAGGTTGAGAATGGGTGCTCTAAAGGATGCTTTGATTAAAATGTTTTGAGGTGAAAGGCTCTACAAAACTATTAAAAACTATGAAATTTTTAAAAAAAATTTACAAAATGAATATGTACTTTATTTAACAATTAGCATCTACTATAAAACTGAAAACAGTGTTTTCAAGAAACACAGTTTTCAATAATCATTTGTTTGCTTGGTTCCCCATTGTCAATAGACTGCCAAAGCTTGGTGAGAAGTGAGTTTTTGTCGAGTTTCTGATGCTTGCTTTATTTCAATGACTGCAATAGTTACTCTTTCAATTGTTTGATATCATTCTGTGCTAATATGGTGGTTGTTGTATTATGTGACTATATTAATTTAAGTGTCCAGCTTTTTTAAAATATTGATTACATAAGAAACCAAAACCTTATGTTGCTCTGTATTGTTTTATGATGGTCTTCAGACTAAGCTTGTGTCATGAAACCATATATTTTGGTACACAATCTGAACATGGTAAACAAGTATTGCCAATGTACGTAGGTCATTAATCAGCTGTGCTTCAGCAGATGATGTGAATGTTTGTGTAAAATTGAATACGTTCTAAAATCAAAAGTTTTCATCTCTGCTTCAGTTTAAGAATGAAGACCCTTCCGTTTTTAATGTATAATTTTTGTGTAGGCTGTTGTATTCTTTTGTGATACACATTAGTCAGTTTTTGATGGCTAAAAGATTGATCCCCTTTCTTTTCTCAGGCTGTCGCAAAATTCGGGGGCATTGATATTCTTGTCTCCAATGCAGCTGTCAACCCTGCCATGGGTGGAATCCTTGACGTAAGTAATATTTAGATAGACTGCTATTATTTTATCGAGATAATATCCGTCCCTTTTCATTAATTGTTAATAACGTTCGATAATACCTGCTACTTCTTTGCATAGGGATACAAGTACATTTGACCTTTTTTTTCGGTCGCGCTTATGCTGTTGCGCTACATGCCGGATCTTTGTTTGCTATCTATGCTGGAATATTTTTGTGGCCAGTGAAGTAAAAGCCATCGACTGAAAATGGGCTTATGGGGGTCATCTGAGGGATTTTTTGTTTATGAACCGATTGTTCTGAAATTTGCCCACTAAATGTAATTCTGAAAAAACACATTTTGCTCATGTAACATTTTCGATTTTTACCTTAGTTTTGAGACAATGAGAAATATTAAGTAGAACTTATAGGGCGATTCTTAGGGAATCTTATTCTCAAAATAAAAAGAAGAACCAATGTAATTGGTAACATTTATTAAAGCAAACGTTTCGGAATAAAATTTTTCCATCATCAGTGCTGGAAGAAATAAAAAGTATTTTCAGTCATGAATAAGATGTTCAAGGTCTGAATACAATTACAAAGTGAAAACGCAAAAAAAAAATTTGTTTTCTTACGACTGACTAAAGCACAGTGTGTGAGCGTCTAGGCAATACACACAGTACAGGCGTACACAACCCTACATACACTCGCACTCATGCACGTACACATTTTTATACAAATCCACACTAAGCACACCTCGGCATACCGCAAGTTAGGAAGTAGGGGCTACAAATAATTTTGTCGCGCTGAAATCGTTGTTTAGTGAAGGTTGATTTGAGAATTTATAAAGAGATTCTAGAATACGGAGGTCTGGTTCATTAGAGGCTTTGCATGGGATAGAAAAATTGGACATTTTGAAAGGGTGATTGGAATTGTTGCAATGGTTTCTAATGGCGGACAAATTGCTGCCAGCAATCGTACATTGGAAGCACTACCCTCCAACTATTTCTCCGTCACAGCCAACATTCAGGATTTTCTCATTACTGGCTGCCCATTTGCTAGTCTGCCATTAGAAACCATTACAACAGTTCTAATCACTCTTTCCAAATGTCCAATTTTAGACCTCCGTATTCTATAATCTCTTTATAAATTCACGAATAAACCGCCAAACGGTTTCAGCGCGACAAAATTATTTGTAGCCCCTACTTCCTAACTTGCGGGATGATGAGGTGTGCTTCGTGTGTATGTATATAAAAATGTGTATGAGTGCGAGTGTATGTACGGTTGTGTACGCCTGTACTGTGTGTATTGCTTAGACGCTGACATACGGTGCTTTAGTCGTAAGAAAACAATTTTTTTTTTTTGCGTTTTTACTTTGTAATTGTATTCAGACCTTAAACATCTTATTCATGACTGAAAACACTTTTTATTTCTTTCAGCACTGATGATGGAATAATTTTATTCTGAAACGTTTGCTTTAACAAATGTTCTCTATAACGTTGGTTTTTCTTTTTATTTTGGGAAATAAAAAGTTAATGCAATTTTCTCCGACATTTCAAAAGAATAGGAGTCAATGAATTTTCATGCCAGAACAAAGGCAGCTTTAGAGTCCTTGAAACATTTCTGACAAAGTAGTAGAATCGGATTTTCCATTTTTTTGTTTTCTTTTCATAGGCGATTTTTGATTACTAACTAAAATATACAAAATTTTCGGTTTTGATGAGTGCTAAAATAAATTGGGATGTAAAAATTAAAAAACTGATCGATTAATTTGCTAAAAATGTTACAAGGATTCCAAAACTGTCTTTGGTTTTATAGCATGAAAACTACCTTGTCTTCTATTCATTTTTAGGTGGTAAATATGATTGTTACAAAAAAGGCGAAAAACACAAATTTTATGATGAAACGTGTTGTAATGCACATTTTTTTACTGAATCCTTTATTCGTGTTGAAATATCTACAAATAATATATATGCATGAGTTATATTTCTACTGTGAATTACACATTACATGTATAAATTACGTGAATGAAATACATTTATTTCTCATCAATATTTTTATGCAGGCACAGTAAATTTTTTATTTGTGGACCAGTTGTTTTAAAATTTTCCAAATATTTGTAATTTTTGAAAAGGAATACATTTTTGCTCGTGTAACCTTTTCGATTTTGGCCTTAGTTTTTGAGAAAATGGGAAATATTTTTTGTATATTTTTCTTTCACATTTCAAAAGAATAGAAGTGAATGAGTTTATATGCTGGAACAAAAACTAAGACAGTTTTAGAATCCTTGTAACATTTTTACATGTTTAACAAAGGAATGACTCCGGATTTTCCATTATCTTTTCCTTTTGATGTGGGAGTCAAAACATGATTTTTGACCCCCATTGGACCTCTCTTGTGGGGGTTCCATAAAATTTTCCATAGAATTCCTTAAAAGTTTGGAACACAATAGCCTACTGCCTAATGACCCTATTTCAGCAAAGAATAAAAAATTGATAATTTTCACATATATCGCTCAGATGACCCCCTTATTGCAGTTTTCTTTTTGGCGTCCACTTACATTAACGGTTTCTGTAGCAGGTGTTGGTTTTAGGCATACTGTGTTTCAAAGTTCTTGGTTAAATTTTTTTGCAGAAGATAGTAGGAAGTGTATTCCAGGCATATACATATGCGAGTTGGTAGCATTTTTTTTTTCAAGACTTGAAATAATCTGTAGGGTTCAAGATTTACTAGTAGGTAGGACTGGATGTAGTCGCGAATTGCTTTCAACCCATTTGTGGCTTTATAGAGGAAATCAACTTTGTATTTTCTTGTTAAAAAAAATCACGTGCCTCGTAAAGCACAATGCATGGCCTATTTCTCTTTGTGTGGTGTTAGTCACCCATGGGTCTCACATGTGCGCCTCCAGTTTTGGACTTCTCAATACCCTTTTTATTAATCTTCACCATCTATGAGTTGCAATCAGAATTTAGAATTCTGTTCGTACGTAGTAAATTACTGAAGTGCGTTATTTGAACAGTGCGCCGAACCAGTGTGGGACAAGATTTTTGACGTCAATGTGAAGAGCGCATGGCAGCTGACACAGCTGGTGGTGCCGCACATGCAGAAGAACCAGAAAGGTTCCATCATTTACGTGGCCAGCATCGGTGGCTACCATCCTCTCGATGTGAGTAGCAGTACGCACTGGGACGTGAGTCGCCGTCTAGACGAGAGGCGTTTAATGGACTTCTAATTTCTGTAATGTGTATGTACAATTTCTAATGCTGTATATAATGGATTTGGTTCAGCTCCTCCAATAAAAATATTTCCAATCAAAACTAAAATGCAGTATTCCTAACAATGGTTTTAACTTCATCCAACTGCAAAGTAGTTCAAAGACATTAGCTACGACGGAAAGTTTATTGTGTACGTGGGCTAAAATATTGCTTCACTAATTGATTTTATAATATATGGGTATTATCATGAGTTAACCAATAGTTGAGAATAACTTATATTTGAATAAATTTATTCATTTATTTTCCTCCTTCCTTTTTAGAATCACTTTTGTTGTGGTGAGGAGGTATGAAATAGTTTATGCCGAGTATGTTTTGTGTGTGTGTGTGTGTGTGTATACAGGGTGTTGGTGGAACTCTTGGTACAAACATCGGCTACTAGTAGAAAATACAAATTTAAACACTTTAATATCAGTAAAAAAATTTCGAAAAACGCTTAGTTTTTTAATTATTGGGCTTAGCAGTTTTTAATGCTGCGCTTCAAGAACTCACGGTTATCCTAGTTAACCACATGCACTAATGTTCAATAATAACACACGAGGGTAATGAAAAACGTTAAATAACATGAAGTACTTTAATAAATAATAGAAAGTAAAGTATCAAAGTAGGTGTTCAAAATTTCGACCATTAACATCTATACACGCACGACACCTTCGTCGAAGCGAGTTGCGTACGTTGCCAAACATTCCTGGGTTGTCAGCGATATCTCCAGCAGCGACTGCAATTCAAGCGACAAGGTCTTCTTCCGACTCCACAGGTGTCGCATGAATCAGATCAGAGATTTCAAGTGCCCCCATAAGAAAAAATCTGACGGAGTCAAATCAGGTGATCTCGGTGGCCAGGACACAGCACCACCACGACCAATCCATCGATTTGGAAATTGTTGGTCAAGAAACCGTCGCACATTTGGAGCATAATGTGCCGGAGCTCCATCGTGTTGAAACCAAAATCGTCTACGAATACCTTATGGCACATTTTCCAATAAACCAGGAAGGACTTCTTCAAGAAAGATTTTGTACACATCTCCAGTTAGACGCTCTGGCAGAATGTATGGACCAATGATGAGTTGATTGTACACGATACCTGCCCAAACATTGACAGTGTAGCGATGTTGGTGATGACGTTCATGGATGACATAAGGGTTGTTCTGCTGCCATGAGTGAAAGTTATGATAATCAAAAATTCCATCTCGGCTGAAGGTTGCTTCA
>JACJUY010002301.1:44686-73162 GCA_014220935.1 Platorchestia sp. MABIK | reverse complement strand
ACGTCAGACACGATCGTGTGGTGAGTACAGTACACGGAAGGGGCGCCACCAACATGCACGCCAGACTCGATCGTGTGGTGAGTACAGTACACGGTAGGGGCGCCACCAATATGCACGCCAGACTCGATCATGTGGTGAGTACAGTACACGGTCGGGGTGCCACCAACATGCAAGCGGCGCCACTGGTTGACGCAGCGCTTGATGCGGCGACTGAGGTACTTGACTTGCATGAAACCTAGTGGCTTTCTTTAAAAAAGCTCGTCAGTAGGATGTGGAACAATATACGAATTTGTTTCGAAGTCCTTCTATGGAGATTTTTGTACCAGCAGCAAATTTTTACAGAAACGAATGGAGAATTCTGCTATTACTCGTAAGAAGCTAGATTCAAATTGCAAGTATACATTCAGTGAAGATGGAGTCAAAGATGTAACCTACAAAACGGAATCGGTAAGTTTGCCAAGAGCAACGTAGACAACCCTGAAACCGTAATGCACTGTAAAGAATGGAGAGAAGAGGGAACCGTTACATCGTATCGCTCAACCCTGTCGATCAGCACAACGATGACGGCTGGAAGCGCAAATAGACTGAACAGCCCTCCAACCAGTTGGGTCAACTAACTGTTCCTGAGCGGCCATGATAACATAAATTTTAAAGAATTCAATTTTAGAATCGTGTACTATTAACTCATGAAGTGATTCAACTAGCGCCCAAAAAATTTAATGTACGTACAGTTGGAAAAATAGCCTATCAGGAGTATATTTCCTTACGTACAATTATTACTTCTAGCAGGACCCGTGGAAATTCCCCGGACAATGTCATCAATCAGCTAGGTGAACCCGTGAAAAAAATTCGGTCAACATTACCTATCCTAACCTATTTGTATCCTAACCTATTCCTATCCTAACCTATTTGTATCCTAACCTATTCCTATCCTAACCTATTCCTATCCTAACCTATTCCTATCCTATCCTATTCCAACCTATTCTATCCTCTCCAAACATATAACCTATTTTATCCTCTCCAAACATATAACCTATCCTATCCTCTCCAAGAAAAGAAAGAAAAGAAAAACATTTTATTTCCAATAAAGTATAACATGAAATGTTGATACATTGGTTTTTAAAACACCTTAACATTAAACATCCTTATCTGACAATAACACATTGGTATCGTAATACTCGTGTAAAAACATCAAAAATGAGTTCCTTTCCTTTGCCTAATTTAATTTTGACAGTGCATTTGAATATAAGTTACTAAGAGAACACAATCCTCGTAACGCTTAGTTGAAAAATGTATTCGTTTGCGCACATTTAAATTGAAATAAAAGCAAAAATCGCGTTTAAATACCTTAACACAGAGACCCTAAATTGTTATTCATACATGGTTATCGTAATAGACATGTTAATTAAGTGTTGAGACAAATGATTTAGATCCTTGATTGCTATTTATACATGGTTATCGTAATACCCATTTTAATTGTCGAAAACATGATTCGGAGAAAAGCACGAAAAAATGAGTTCGTCTTTGTCGCGGTAGTCGGATTCTGGTGATGCATTTAAAATTTCAGATAACTCATCCTATCCAAACTAAAAAAAGCCGTGGACCCGTGAAAAATTTCATCAATATAACCATTACATCACCTAACCTGTCTTATCCTGATAAAATGTCAAATATCTCAGTGCATGTAAAGGCGGTCTTTTTAAGTAACACCCAGGAGCGTAACGGACGGACTAACCAAGAAAGGAACAAGCAGAATATTATATAGATTATTATTATATAACAAAGTTTTAGCCTCCCTTTACCACGACAAAGGTGTTCAAAGAGAGGAAGGATGAAGGCACCATTTGGTGTGCAGTTGAGGGAACGCGAAATCTATGCACAAGGTGCATAGAAACGGTAAGCTAAGAACGAAGTTCATGAAACAAGAAAAAGTTGAATAAGAAAGTAGTAGGTGCTGAAAAACAGGACAGCAGAGAACCGAAAAAAACTCGTCTGTAACAAATCAAAAAACCTATTCTATTTCAATAAGAAGAGAGCCTACCTAACGTTTAGCTCGGGCCCTCACATTATCCCCCTGGGAGCGCTAATTCCCATAGCTGCAATAGTTGTATCCCCCTGCGGGGAGGAGGGGTTTAACTCATCAAAAAATACTTGAAAATGTTTTTGAGCGTCACGTTAGCGAAGGAAAGTCGAGTTGCTAAACAATCACTTTGATAAAAGGAGCCGCGTCCGTCCGTCTGCGTGACCCCCACTTCTAATCGATAGCTTTAATAGCAACAAGATAAAGCTTAAGAAATATAAGTAATTATTCTATGGTGTTATTTTTCTGTGGTGATTTAATTCCCTTTCCTTTGCGTTGTGGTATCTAGATTACGCAATCGGCTTTTTTTGACAAATAGAAATTTTCTTTGAAGCTTTCTCTGTTGAAATTCATCATGTTGCTTTGATATTTTTAATCGGTAGTTCGATTGTGAAAAAGTCGCCAGGACAAGTATTGGCTCCATCATACGTGAGAAGACATTGATCATCTGGTAGGCAGGAAAACTGTTCACATTAAGTTTAGTGTGCTAATTACTTGGCTCGAGAAGAAAGATAACTCTAATGACTCCTATTTCTGTCAGCATGACTTTGCAGGCCGTACTGGAGCAAAGAAAAAGAAACTCGTTGTTTACCCTAATTTGTAATCAGCAATGCTCCCAGAAGAGCACTCAAAAGATTTACCTGTACCTAAACCTCTAGATCAAGAAATGCGGAGCTCCAGCAGTGCAGATGAACATTTCAGTGGTGAATATATGGAGCCCAATGATCCAGCAAGCGAGAGTAAGCCCTTACCATATTCTCAAGAAACTATAAATGATTTATGCAGGGACCTCTATTTAACCGAAGACAAAAAAAGTTTCGACATCAACACTTCAAGGACGTTATCTCCTTGAGAGTGGAGTGGAGATAACTCTGCACAGTAAACAAACAGATAACCACCTTGCACTGTCCACCATGAAAGATGACTTACTCCTTTCCAATATCACTGAACGTTTTGAACAACGGGAAATACGATACAACTCTAATTGGCAACTTTTTATAGATGCATCCAAGGACAGCATCAAAGCTGTTCTGCGACACAACGGGAATACTCTACCATCTGTTTATGAAGATTATTGCGCGACCTTGAAATGAAATAATCATTTGAAAATTGGAAATCAATTCTAACAATAATAATAATAATAATAATAATAATAATAATAATCTCAGTGAACGACAACTTCGGTCAGGGACTATTTAGTTGTCGCTTTGGTAGCTTGCCAAAGTTACTTTTGTTTTGATGCAGTTATGATTTCATAGCAACATCAGTAATAATAACTTAGGCCCGTTAGCTCAATAACTCACACCGTGTTGCATTAAAGGGTTGCAAATTTCAGGAGTGACACCTATCCCATTTTCCCCTTCTAAGTATTGCGGTCCGTAGATCTGTTTTGGGTACTAATAAATACCATCACTATGAGAAACCGAGTAACAGTCGTCACCGATAATTGGCTTTGATAAACATTCACAAATAATAAAGACTCGATCCGTTTATTCCGATTATTTTGTAACCTATAATGTTCTACCATAGGTGACAATCCAACGGTGCTTCACCAGTCCCCTCTCTCACACAGCCACCATCTCTATCTTTGTTACCATAATTTTATCCACTGAGGACTTCGCGGAGGCAACCACGTTGAGGCAAAACTGATTAGGCAAAGACATAAAGAAATCTTTTAAAAATTCTTCTTATATGTGAGGATGTAACAAGCATGCAGTTTTATTACTATATCTGTCATTTTTATGCAGATTTCAAGGATGTGGCCATGCTTACTGACTTTCAGTTTAGCCGTACGAGATATTTCCGCTTCCTGTGCCTATGAAAATCCAGAGCAAGAACTTTACGTTATGTGCACAAGGGTTGACCGATCCAAGAAAAAAGAAAGAAAGAAAAACATAATGAAATTGAGCGAGGAAAACATACCATGTTCAAACCACTTGTGAAAAGTGATAGAATTCCTATCCCACCTTTGCATACTAACCTTGATTTGTTCGGCAATCTTGCAGAAAAATTCCCTTACCTAAGTCAAGATAAAATTAAAGAAGGTATACGTCTCCAAATTCAAAAAATTGTTGTTGAAACTTTCATCTCATATCTGAAGAGAAAAGAGAAGCTTGCATTTGAGTCAATCAAAGAAAGCTTGAGAAAACTTCCAAAGGAAACATCGTTCAGAAGACTAAGTGCAAGGTGTGAATGATCTGCTGAGTTATCATGATATGGTATGTAACATGACAAGAAATTCATGCGATCCACTTTCATTTGGATTTTTTTACGGAGAATTTTGTTAATGTGAGTGGTAAACGTGGCGAAAGATTCCATCAGGATAATTCAGTGATTGAGCAATGATTCAAGGGAAAATGGAACAATGGCATGTTGGCAGACTACTGCTGGAGTGTAAAGAAAAAGATCTCACTCCATACAAAAGGCTTAGAATGACAAATGTAGTTTAAACTGACAGGTACGTGATTTTCATCCGTAACCAATAATAATATGTGGTTTACGGCATAGGGAAACGGTACCTAATCCGGAGGAAAAAAGATCAGATTCAGAATTAGGACATTTTTTGTACCCCGAAACAGGTCTTAACGTAATTTGTACTTTTTACAACCTAAAGTTTGTTGCAGTGTTATCAGATGGAAGCAAAGCAAGGTCAAAGCAGCCAGTTACTAAGTTAATCGATACGAATAGTTCCTCTCAAAAGCCATTAATTTTTATTAAATGTTGAAGAACTCCGAACAAAAATTGCACCCTCTAGGTATCGGCACAGTTAAAGATTAGATTAGATTTTAGTTTAAGCCTCCCGAACCGCAACAGAAAAAGAACGTATCGAAGAGAGGAAGGCACCATTTAGAATAGAGAAGGTAATGCAGAATCTATGCTGAAACAGTAAGTTGAGAAAATTTCAAGGAACAAGATAAAATTTGAAGAAGAAAGTAGTAGGAGCTCAAAAACAAGACAGCAGTAAACCGAAAAAAAGAGAGTCCTTAACATGACAAAGGAAAAACGCGTTATATCAACAAAAAGGAGGCCTACTTAACTCTCAGCTCGAGACCTCACATTTTCCACGAGGAAGTGCTATTTCCTATAGATACAATAGTTGTATCCCTCCGAGGGACTAAATATTTACTTTCCTGCAATAAAGTTTGAGTATTTTTCCTCGCAGCCTATGGTGGTACAATTACTTAACATAGGCGGCAACCGCAGCCCGGTTTTACGGTAAATTTCACTACCGTACAAATCGTGAGCATTTGGTGAGCACTAGCCGCTACAGACCACTAGCCCGTAAGTGTCCCTTAGAATATTCACGTGACCATCGCGTCAGATAATCATGGCATCTAACAACGCCGAGCAATTAGTAAGAGTTGCTTTTAAAGAAAGGTGACCCATACCTGTCACATCAAAGCCGTTGTCAATATGAGTAATGAACGCAAATTCGATTTTGTTTCATTAAGGAATACCTAGAAAGTTATGATACGTAAATGTTAACTGAAAATTGAACGCAAGAAATATCCTTTCGAAAACAGCATAACTTCACAAAGCCATAAGCATTACATAAATTCAAAAGACGTAACTAAAAGAGATCCCTCTGTCTTATCTCCGTACCTGTGTCAACAAATTTCCCGTGTTATCAACCTATCAAGAGGAGGAGAGAGTCACATCTGGGAGAAAACGAAAACTATGTCTGAGTTGGTATCTTTATGTAGGTAAGGGCAACATTATCAGAAATACGAAGATAAAGATAAGAATTCTTACGAGCTCTCGAACCTCCTTCTCAGACAGCTGGCATGGTTATGTCCAAAACAACTTATCTTACACAAAGATTGTCATAGGGATGAGAGAAATAATGAGAAAACAGACTATTCTATCACATTCACGTTTGAACGGGGTAGTAATATTATGTTCACATGGCAAACGATATTTGTAATTTTCCACTAACAAAAAATCAGACGAGACATTTCGCTTAAAGCAATCTATACTATAATAAGAACCGCGTCCGTCTGTCTGTCTGTCTGTCCGAAGTCAGCCAAAAGTGTGTGATGAGTGTACCTGTGATACTAGCTCGGCCTCATCAACTCTCGCGAGATTTAATTTTTTTTTCTTACGGTTTTTCTTTCATTTCGCTTTTTTCTCATTTCAAATAGAAGGATGTGGACAACACCTTTTTCTCTTCAAATTAATTCAAGTCATGCTCAATTTAATCCAAGTCAAGTTCAAATTAATCCATGTCAAGTTCAAATTATTCCAAGTCAATTTCACATTATTCCAAGTCAATTTCAAATTATTCCAAGTCAATTTCAAATTATTCCAAGTCAATTTCAAATTATTCCAAGTCAATTTCAAATTAGTCCAAGTCAAGTTCAAATTAATCCAACCGTAAGTTGAGTTTAGAATTGACATAATCAATCGTTAATTTGAGCGTTTTTGTGTTAAATATGTATCTATTGGGTGTGATGAACAAGAGAAACGTTTTTCCTTTCAGCAAGGAAAACATAAAATTTCCGCCGGTGTTGCATTCTAAAAACAAGATCTCGTAAAATGCGGTAAGTATCCAGCATCAGGAGGCAGAGTGTGATTCAGATCTCTAAAAATTTGAGCCTTAACAAAAGTGCAACACGTTTCCAAGTGAGCTACTCGAGTCATTCTTAAGCGGAGTAACAGATGAAAGCCAATTATAAAAACTTAGTATCATACTACACATTAAAGATGTTTTAAAAAAAATTAATTTACATTAATTCTACATTAATGGCAGTATGCATCCATTCAAATATTTGTGTTCAAAAGGTAATATTATGTTACACATCCACATAGTAGTATAGAGGATTTACTTACACTCATTAAGAGATTTATATGCGTGAAATTTCTCTTTATCACATATATAAAATCATAAATGCATGCAACTACATAAGATTACCATTGGACGATATGTAGATTGAACCTTCAAAAGAAATATAGCAACGAATTATTTTTTGCTTGTTCAAACGTTTTTTGTACAAACAAGTTAAAATTTGTTTCATCGACAGAGATAATATATTTCCCTCGGCCTATAATTTGAACGGATTGCACAATTTTTTTTTGCTAATGCAGGATTGTATCTGAGTAAGTAATGTACTCATATAAATTGTTATCAAATGGTATCGTACACAAGTACTCATTGAATCGCATTTGTATGTTTCTTTTAAAGATTGAATCTACATATCTTCCAATGGTAATCTTATGTAGTTTCATGTTTATGATTTCATATATAAAGAATTTCACACATATAAATCTCTAAATGAGTGTAAAGAAATCCTCGATAGAACTATGTGTATGTGTAACATAAAATTACCTTTTGAACATAAATATCAGAATTGATGCATACTGCTATTAATGTAGAATTGCAAAACATCTTTAATGTGTAGTATAATACGAAGTTTTTATAATTGACTTGTATCGTTTACGCCGTTCAAAGATCTGAATCACATTCTGCCTCCTGATGCTGGAAACTTGACACATTTTACGAGATCTTATTTTTAGATTGCATCACTGGCGGAAATTTTATGTATTCCTAGCAGAAAGGAAAAACGTTTTTCTTGTTCATCACACCCAGTAGATACATATTTAACACAAAAAAATTAACGAGTGATTATGTCAATTCTGAACTCAACTTATGGTTGGATTAATTTGAACTTGACTTGAATTAAATTGAACTTAACTTGGATTGATTTGAAGTGAAAACGGTGTAGGGACATTTGAACAATATTAATAAAGTAAGACTGCCATACCCTTAAGACAGAATGCAGGTGAAGAGAAAAAATTAAAAAGTCCGAGTGAAATTTAACTTTAAGGGTGTGGCGCAATCACTTCAGCACAAACATTTCAAGTTATGTATTAAAATGTGTGCAATTTCCTATTCTATTTTTTCCCAATTTTCTGTACATTTCTGCAGATTTTACGGCTAACGATGGGTCGAGGGTCGAAACGTTCGTTTTATTTTTGACAGCGTATAATTTTGATAAATGAGAAATGTGGCGCTCATTGGTTTTTGCCTGAATTTTTTTAACAAAAAATTAATACAATAGATGAAGGAAATAAAAGAACAGACTGTAATGACCTCCCAAAAATATATTAAGGAACTCTAAGCTGGTACAAGATAAATTTCCTAATACAGACCACTACTATTATTATTTTAATGAAAACACAGGCGTAATACACGGCAGTGAAGTACGGTATCACAGCTACTGCAATATCTGCATCTACAATTCTATACGAATCGGGGTAAAAATGCTCGTGAAATAAACCACGTTTACTTAACGGGATTGGGATTAGATGAGCTTATATGTTTAGGCCTCCTTAACCCCAACTAAGACGTTCAAACAGAGGAAGGAAGAAGGCACCATTATCATTTAGTCTGGACTTAAGGAAACGTGGAATTTATGCACAAGGTGCATGGAAACAGTACGTTGAGAAAAGTTAATGAAACGAGATCAAAGTTGAAAGAAGAAGGTATTAAGTGCTGTAAACAAGACAGCAGTGAATTGAAAAAAGATGGTCCTTTAACAAAACAAACAACCTTTTAATTCAACAAAAGGAAGGGTTAATTAGCTCTCAGCTTGGGACCTGACATATTACTTCTTAGAGTGACAATTCCCATAGATACAATAGTTGTATCCAAATAAAGGGGAGGCGATTTGAAATTCACAAACCAAATAATCAAGAATTCACCATGAGCCACAATGAAAAAATACTTTCTGCGCTTAACTGTCAAGCAGACAAAAAAGCGCCAACTGACGAAATTTTTTTTTCATTTTTCAACAGCTGCTGTTCTGTTGTGGTGGTGGTAGGTGTTATTTACGAAATAAAACAACTAACTTGTGAATGGATTTCATTCCCAATGAAAAGATCCCAGCGTAGTTTTAAAAATAGAAAAGAGTGCAACAAAGAACGCTAATTAAACATGGCTCTTTCGTAACATCGTCATTCGAAATCGATAGCTTTAACTTCGAATTTGTATTTTTTCGCACCCATTATTTTGTGTTCACAACAGAAACATTCTTCTTAATATGCTGTCCTTTTTTATACCATATATTTTAAATTAGAGCATTTCATCTCGGCTGGAAAAAACACCAACTTGCATTTATTATCATAAAACAAAAAAAAACACCTTACGTCAATCAAAATAATGACTCATGGCAAGATGCATCGTTTCCAACAATAAACATTCTAAAGTGACCGAAACTACTGGCTCAATTCGTGTATTCGAAGAGAGGAAGGAGGAAGGCACCATTTAGTATAAAGATAAGAGAATGGGGAATCTATGCAGAAGAGGCATAGAAACAGTAAGTTGCGAAAGAAGTTCATGAAATAAGATAAAAGTTGAAGAAGAAAGTAGTTGGGGCTGAAAAACAGGACATCAGTGAACCGAAGAAAAGTGGTCCTTATTCCTCTGAAGCTGCTGAATCTATTACTTCCATTGGAATCAAAATAATTCCTAATAGTACGCTAAGCTTTGAACACACGCGGCAAGCACGCTCTCCGCTGGTACCATACCGCACTCTTTGTTTTCCAAAAAGAAGACTACAAATAGAAGAAATTCCAGGATGCGTACATACTTGCATTGCTCGAAGTTTCTTCCTCAGATTTCTTTTGAAAAAAGCCTGCGGTACTCCTGCCAAAGTTTGCTGAGATTTATAAACAATGATTGACCAAATCAGTTGAAGTTCATCACGCGAGAAAGTACGAAGAAATTAAAGGCCCAACAAAGCGCACACCTCGTGGCATAACAGGCCCGCACGGTAGCGTTGCCAACTGGCATATTTCACAGCTAAATTTGATCATTTATGGCAGTGAGAAGTCATTTTGGCAATAAAAAATTGCAATTTGACATTTGGCATTGAAAACAATGGAATTTGGCAGTAGAAGCTATTTCTTGCATTAAACTAGCAATGAAAGAAGTCACTTTGCCATTTTTATCTACTAAGCAAACGAATTGGCGCCGTTTTGGACGTTGTGGACATGAAGAGCTGCAACGTAATACGCATTATCGAAAATTGAACGAGTCTTGTTCAATTTTCGATCAAACATGTTTGTAACTCAGCGGTTGGCCGGTTGCCGCACAGCTGCTTTTAGCGGCCCTTGCCTTGCCGGAGCACAGTTGAACAGTTCACTTCGCAGGCGCGTGAGGGTCACCTGTTGTGGTTTTTAGTTTGTGTCAGTGCTATCGTTTGTGTTCAGCTGTTGAAAGCTAAACTCGTCATTACGTCGAAGAGGAATAAGTCGTTTGACTCGAAACGTACCTACAGAGTGAAATGGAAGAAAGAGTTTCTATAGCTGACAAAAGCCAAAAATGGTACACAGTCTGTTTTTTGTAAGGTATATTACAAGAATATGCACCCCAGAAAAACTACGATTACGTTGCATGCTGACAGGAAAGAACACAAAACAAGGGCTTCCGTACTTAGCTTTGTGAGATCTAACATTTTTCAGAGAGCCGCAAAAACTCAGGGACCTAGTGATGAAGTGAAGAAAGCTGATTTAGAACTCGCATTGGTTACCAGCTGTCACAGTTCAGTGTCTGCTACAGATCATTTGTGCGAAGTAATTGAGAATAATTCCGCCCGACAGAATTAGAGAACATACAGCTTTACCGAACAAAGTGTTCGATGTTAGTTACGAAGGTGTTATCGCCAGCGCTTGAAAAGGAACTACGGTATAAAATTAGCGAAGCTAAAAAAACTGCTTGATGATCGACGAGTCGACTGATGTATAAGTGACATGAACTTGTGTGTTTGCGTTCGATACTATGTTAACAGTCCTCAAAATATCGTAACTTCACTGTTGGGGCTTGTCCTGTGCTAGAAACAACAGGTGAAGCTTTGTTTCACGCAACTACGTCACTACTTGAGAAGAATAACATGGCATTGAAAGACGGCATTGGCTATTGCAGTGACGGTGCTAGCAACGTGACAGGAGAACACAATTCTCTCTCGTCTCGCATTAAAAATGAATCTGCCAATTGCATAAAAATGGGGTGCACGTGTCACAGTTTAGCACTTTGTATTTAGAACTAATATCGAAAATATATCTTTAGCACATTTTATTCAGTGAAAGATGTCTTTTCGATATTATTGTTGAAAATATTTTCTGAAACGTTTATTATTTTTATTGCAGTGTTTGTATCATAAGATACATTTTTGTTCATTTTAATTCTAAAATTTCAAAACACCCTAAAAGGTTGTACATTGACTTTAATTTCACCCTATTTATATATAATTATTCAAAACCTAAATGCACACGAATGGAAAACTTTGAGAAGTTTTTCACAGAAATGTCTTAGGTGTATCTCTTTTATATTTTGCAACGTACGTGACTTTTTGGCAGTAAAGCGCTAAATTTGGCAGTGAAGCTTGAGCAATTTGGCAATATGTCACTCACAGGATCTGGCAACCCTGCGACGCACGGCCGCAACCACTACCATGACCACGGTATACATAAGACTCATATGTATACTGTGGCCGCAACGGGCAACATTCAGTTGTCTGCTGCGATTCGAGTAGAGCGTCACGCTTCAATTCGGCAGCTCCACTTAACAGAAATCGTTCTCTGTTCTCTTCACGACTCGAGTTAGCGAGTTAGCCGCTGCTTTTTTCATGAAGCTCTTTCTCTAAAAATGAGATGTTTTAAAGATCCGTCCCTTTAACTCGCATGCAATATTACTCGTTATTAGAAATATTCTTAAAGCAGTGAGTGTTTTCAGACCAATTCTATAAGTAATAAAGTGATTTTTATTTTGCCACGTCCAGTTTGGGCTACGAGAACATGCTGCATGTCCTCCCGATCACTCGATGCGCAGTGCAAGACAGTCAAACTCACAAGAGAACCAAAATTCAGGCATATTATCGATCTACAGCCCGTTTGAGGATACCAAACAGATAAAACCTGAGACGGTTTAGCGAAAGTTTCATCGTTTATAAATGGTATCAGCAGAAGCTTTTTTCATTTTTGTGTGATACTAGCAAAGATATTTTATCAATTGTTAGTTGTATCAGTAAAAGCTTAATCATTTATGAGCTCGCTCCTCTCTAGGACCAGCTAATATGAGTCCAAATGATTTATCAAATTGAGTAATATTTCTGCATGAGAGTCAGCGGCAAAAATTCAGAGAGCAGAAATGCCGTAGACAGTCCGAGTGATCCCATACTGTCAAGAAATGTAAAACACTGCACTGGTATGTAGCGTATTGGTCAATTAAAAGTGCAACTAACTCTCAAGAGTATTCGAAAAATTCCTCAAGAGAAATTTTCTTTGACAAAGCTTAACTAAAATTGGATTTAATGAGCATGTCATGATCAACAACAACAATTTCACATTCGAATCAAGTGTGCAAATTTTGCGTCATTTTCCGCAATGATATGAATTTAATAAGGAAAAGATTAGAACTTAGCATATCACAGAAAATTTAATACTGTGAGCCGTGAGACGACAAACGTTGAGATCAAGCTGAGCAACAAATAATCTTGTGCTTGTACAAAACCGGCAAAGAAGAACAAAAATAACCGAAATAGCGACTGGGAAGAACTTTTTCTCTGGGACTAAGCATTGAACCTTCTAATAAAATATGTTTCAAACCATGTTCACTTTCAAAACTTGAAATTAAAATGGTATAGCTATTGAAGTACTCAATTGCCACTTAATTTGTAGTAACGGAAATCGAGATTCTTGCTGGGGCCGTTACAAAGTACTGTAATAGTTCAAAGGAGTTGAAGTTGAATATACTTATAGAAGCACTAGAATGATCTCCCAAACGTTGTCGATTTCACCACGGTAAGTAACTCTGTACAAAATAGGCGTCGAAGAAGTTTTATTGATGCCTAGTACCAACACGATTTTGTGTCCGATCATCATCAGCAAACCTAGCGACAAATCTTTACAGCGATTACAGTTATCTACCTTTCCAGGTCGAGTTCTTGAACTCAGCAGCTCAACAGTTAGCATTTTTTGAAAAGTTTGTGGTGATTTTTCATTGAATCAAGAAAAATGTTTGCCTCCATGAAGCCCGTCCTGGCCACAGCCAGCTACAGCAGACACATGTCGTCCCAGATTGTCCAGAGATTGGACGGCAAAGTCGCCGTCATCACTGGCTCCACTGAAGGGTGAGTAAGCAAACCACTTACCAACAATATTAAAGAAAACTGTGGTCAGCTTCGTACCTAAATAACTGTGATAATCCTGTGTCTACTTCTCAAATCTCAACCATGGCATAAAGCATCCCGGTTAATTGATATCGACGCGGATGAATTCTCAACACGAAAACGCGTAAAGCGACTTTTACCGATGGTTCAACGATGACAAATTAGAAACTGACACGATTCAGCGGCAATGCAACAAGGCGAGACAGAGACAAGCAGTAACTATGAGTTATTACACTTCCACTGAACTAGGATGCGTCCGGGATTTGACTGGAGTGTCGTCACACTCACGTCAGAAATAGAATTTTAGCGCAAGTTTTTACAGGCACGACGAGACACGCACGTACTTCACTCTTGGCTCGCAGGCGCTGCTACTTGCTGCTATCATCCAATCTTAGATAAGAAGTCTTATTCCTCTCATGTTGTTACATATGCATACAAATGCCTCACTACGAACGCCAGGACGCAAAAGCGGTTACATCCGGTCAAGACAAAACAATATTTATCACGTCAAGATAAAATCATCGCGCTGGTTTCTTTTTCCTAATGGAAGGAACATCGAGTTCTGAGTGTTCCGAACTCTCAAACGCTTCACTCAAAGGGTGAGCGCGCTCAATCATTAGGCCACGGGAGCCACAGAATACACATGGACTTGGGCAAGGAATGGCTGCAAGGTGTTTCAGAAAAGACAAGGTGTTTGTTCAAGGTGCATCAGGAAAGAGGTACAAAATTGCTCACCAAGTAGAAAATGGCCATGTTAACATTTTTTCTTCCATGAAATTTTCCGGAAAAATTTCGGGTTTTTGAGATATTAGCTGTTTACTGTTTTAAATTATGAAATTCAATGACCTAATGACTCGCAATATTTATTTTGAATTTACTTTGCCAAAATTGTTCAAAATTTGTTCCACCCACATCAATGCACTTATCAAATCTTAGCCTGAACGACTGCCGGATATTAGGAAACAAGTCTGGCATTTCAGAGTTCTCACCAGCAGCCACTGCAATTCTGACCACGAAATCTTCCTTAGATGTAGCATGAACAAGGCTCTTCCTGGCCTAAAATGCAGCCACGAATCCCCATTTCCTCCTTTGACTCACATGAAAAAATCATATTAATTCCTCCGCGTATGGTTTTATTTCAAAATACACAGCGTTTACCTTTAGCTCATCAAGACTAACCAAAGACAAAAACTAGAAGCACAGCATCTGTTTTGACAGCGAGCCTGAACCTGTTGCATGTAGCTCAGCCCACAGCGCTACCCAACACAGAAATGTTAAAAAATACACTGCTGGAATAGCCCTTTACAAAATTTTACTTTTCGGTTGCCTTTTAAATATTAATTTTTCAAGATCTCAGAAGCACCTGTTTATAAAATTACTTAATTCTTACCCCTCGAGAGATAATTTCAATTCGCCATCACCTTCGATGACAACTGAATGATCAACTTTGCCACATTTTATTCATTGATTCGACAGCTTTACAGAACAAAAACTAACAAGTGTCTCCATTGCAGAATCGGATTTGCCATAGCTAAGCGCTTGGCACAAGACGGAGCAAAAGTCGTAGTAAGCAGCAGAAAGCCAGAGAAAGTGGAGAAAGCAATACAGCAGCTTCATGACGAAGGACTCAAGGATGTCCTAGGAGTCCCATGTCACGTCGGTAAAGAAGACGAGAGAATAAATTTAGTAGAAAAGGTAAGTTAGCTAGTAGTAAATCCAGATCTGTCTCGACTATTTTATAGTCCTAGAGGCCAAACGTGGGAATAAATTTCGATCTTTCACCTCGTAATCAATAATTCTTCGAAGAACATGAAAAGGACTATACCAAAGATTTCAGAGAACATGGAAGCTCAATTCGGGAGTTTTTTTTAAAGGAATTCAACAATTCTATACAAAGATTAATGAAGCTATAATGAAGTTTAAGGTGCCTGTAAATATTTCAATCTTTTAATCTTGTTTAACTCTTGAACTTAAATTCATAAATTTATTCCCTACGACTTAGTGGATAAAAAATTTGAAAAAACTCGGAAGTTATAAGCAAAGTTCATGCAACTAAGCTGTGAGTCAAGTATCGAATCTTGTGCGACGGGCAGATTAGAATAAAATGATCTCATTCAAAAATATGCTTTGAATTATTCATAAATACAAGAAATAGCATTATTCACGTTGTACAAATTCCCCATCTTTCGATTGATAATTTCGCGTTGTCACTCTAAGGTAGTTCGATTTGCTCTTAAAATCCATGTTGTCCCAATTACTATTAGCTCTTAAATCCAACATGTCGTCCCAACGATTTCATCATGGACCGACGCGGCTCTCTCTAAAATATCATATACATTTTAAACGAAGCTAAACTTTGAGCAAGCCTTCCAGCTGTGAGGTGATGAATCTTGGCAGCTATCGGCGACATTTCCTACAATCCTTTCAACATGGACCCAGATGTTATTTATTTCCAAATCTTTCAAATATTGAAATGAATTTAATGATTTAATTTTTTCACTAAACTACAACTATTATGAGATCACTTGAGGCGAGACATTATAATAGCTTATAATTAAGCAGTAGTTAATCAACATAGCTACAAGGTAGGAGAGGTGGATGGTAGAATCCCTTCTCCCAAACGAACTAGCACATTAGTTCTCTGAAACCTCAACTTTTCATCCGACACGCTTCAAATTTCAGACCGTTGAGAAATTTGGTGGAGTGGACATCCTGGTCTCGAATGCAGCCACGAATCCCGCTAAAACTGACGTTTTAGAGGTAAGTGCTTAAACTTCTCTGGTTTACTCAGCGCCTCGATACTAATGACCTTATATAACATGAATCTTTGCGTCCCAGCTGCGGAACGAGCTGGACACTTCACAAAAATGGTAGCCCATGGCATCCTATCACTAAGCTTTTGTCACAACGACAATTGCAGTCTCCTTGGTATTGTAAGCATTTTAGCATATGCTACAAAGTACGTCTGACTTAAATTGCACAGGACATGAAGAAATTATTGGCTGAATCATGATAGAGGATGCGTTTTCTCCCAATAAACCGAACAATGAAGTATCAGTCTTGATCAACTGTTTTTAATTCAATTAAATTTTGGAAAAAGTGGTCCATTTTCCATTACAGCGAATTTTTTTTCACAGTGCACATCACAGCAGATGTTTCAACTATTGTAAGCTATTTCTGTCTGTAATAAACATACCCGCAGTTCATTTTCAACGAGGAAGGAAACCACATCACAATTATTATATCGTCATAATTTTTCATTAAGATTTCAGCTCTCTATTTTAGTGTTATAATTCTCTTGCGCGAGATCCTTTTTGTTGTCGTTTAATCGTCGTGACGCTTTCATTCGTCACTTTATTTTAATTTATCTAGCAGTTCTCAAGTCGGATAGAACTTTTTTAAATTCTTTATTAATCATGATAAATTGAAATAGTAGCTGCCACCACCCATAATGGGATTATTTTATATTAGTTGGAAACATCAAATACATGGTGTTAATTAATTTACTCGAGATGTGACGTTAATCATTAATTTTGGTAAGAGTCAGCTCGAGCTATATAAGGGAATTATAATAGTGCATTTCAATATCATTTCCTCATCATCATTTCTTCTTAACCTATAAAAGAAATTAAAGACACGAAAGATTACAAAGGTTCGCTTGAACGCAGACATATAATATTCTGCAATGCTTTTGAGAGAGAAGCTGGTTAGACACATAGTAAATATGTTAACTTATCTGCGGGATTTTAGTTTTGGGCGTTGTCGAGATACATGCGAGGAGGCTGGTTGCCTTACGATCCATTTATAATGAATGATTGAAGCAAGATGGCTCTCCAGACAATTTGGAATCAATTGTAAGTAGCTTTGGCACTTTGTCGTTTACAGCAAAGCGGGTTCATCGCCGAAGGCGATGAACCCGCAAGGATTTTAGCTTACACTTGAAGCAAGGATTTTAACTTACACTTGAACTTCGTCAGAGTACGCTTTAGAAGCTTAATTTAAAACGTCGATATTTTAAAGAACGACCAGTAACTCTAATTCATAAAGGTCAAATTCCATACAATTCCAGGTTATCTGTGTATTGCAATTCTACACTCAATCAATTCTAAAATAGTACGCTTGATCAATAGCGGTAACAAACTTTCATTCACACATTGTTGCAATGGCGTTTTTATTAATTTTTTAAAACGTACATTTTGAATTTAAACATTACTTTTCCATCGCGTTCTAAATAGTGCTCTTGCCATTCACTAGGTCACCGAAAGTGAGTGGGACAAAATCTTTGACGTGAATCTCAAAGCTCCCTGGGCTCTTACGAAGCTTGTCATGCCACACATGGTCAAGAGGAAAAATGGTTCCATAATCTACATCTCTACGGTCGCAGCCTACCATGGAGTTAAGCACCCAGTACCCGTAAGTTCTATTACACCTGCTCAAAAAGTACGCATAGCAGCCACATGTATTAGCCCTGGAGAATTTTTTTTGTCCCATTCCATCGCAGCATCTAAGTGAAAGTACCTAAATCAAAATCCTTCAAACTTGAAGGCTAGATTTTATTTTCAATCATTAATATTTCTGTAGAACTTAGTACAAGGCGAAACTACAGCTCTACAGCCATCAAATGTAATTCAGTATCATGATGCATGAGGTAAACATAATGTTAAAATAGTTCGAAAAATGAAAGATGATAAGAAAACCAAAGGTTTAGGCACATTGTGTTAGTTTAAGCTATTTTGGTAGGTACTAAGGCCGCAAATTTCGATAAGCTGCACAGGACGGTTGTACTATACGTTGAAGATTTACGCAACAACTAAGATTTATAATCTCATTTGTAATAATGCAGACACTATTATACATTGAATTTTTTAACACATTTGTGCATAACGAACGTAAATCTTCAGTCTTTAGCTATTACTTGTATAATACCATCTGAACTCTCGTTTATTCTACAGCTAATGAGCACGTACAGCATCAGCAAAACTGCCATCCTTGGCTTAGCCAAAGCCGTGCTCTTCTCGAACTCCAAAGACAATATTCGAGTGAACTGTGTTCTTCCTGGCGTCGTCGAGACAACATTTGGTGGCGTGGTAAGTTTTAATTCGCTAAGTCTTTGTAAAAACAATTGATCGGGCTGAACTTTACGGCTCAATGAACATATCTCTCAAAACAGATCATAATTTTCTAACCAATCACACGTACTCAACTTTGAAAATTTTAACAAAAAATATCTTATTTTTCAGATGAGAACACAAGTAAATAAATTAAAAGATTTGCAAACGAATTCTGTCAAGTAGTATGTTTTGCAACATCAAGTTCATTAACATTCTTGCTATTTCATGTCAGTTTGACGACAAGCAACAAGACCTTTTAACGCATGATTGGTAGCATCCCACTCAAAACTTTTGAAAAAGAAAGAACGTTAACTGAAGTGAATAACAGGGTAACATGAGAACATTATCATAGCACTAATGGAATGACGCTCTAACGAAGTTATCGGACGACCATTGTTGTAGGTACATTTTATTCTACTGGAAACCATATTGAAATACGAGCAAAACTGAATTAATTTTTTTCTAAATATTCGAATGAATTTTGTTTTAAATAATGGTATGAATGAATTTTACATTCCAGTTTTATCAGACCGACGATGTGAGGAACTTTGTATTGGGAGCAACTCCGCTGGGAAGGTGAGCTTTTGGATACTAGATAGTCCCTTCTATTTTATGCTTACTATCCCGCACGAGAGATGGTTTACCTTATGATCTCTCACCAGTAAGCCAATGATAGAAAACAAGAATTATACATCTAGGATGCTCGGTTTTCATAGTTTTCCTGATGTTTTTCATGGGAAGCAAATCCTCAATGTCAACATTCAAACAAATCTCGATTTGTTAGATAACCACAACAGAGGTTTTCCAACCAGATAGAAGGAAGACAACATTTGGTCTGGAGTTATAACACGGAAACAAACTTCGGCATCTTAGGATGCTTTATTTCCAATAAAGTCTGATACATATGATCTTGAGCATTGGTATTTCAAATGCCTCATAACCAACACTATATATAGGACACCATGACGGTTCCCCCGTAAAGCCGCTACCCATTTCCGACACCTGGGTTGAGTGGGGTATTGTGCTTGAGCTTTCCCTTATACCCAACGGGGAAAATCGCCGCGCCAGCGCCGGGATACGAACCCTCGACTCCTACATGCAAGGGCGATGCCCTTAACCACTGTGCCACGGCGAGCACTACTAGAATCAATGTACAAGATCCGTTCTAACACAAGAACCCAATGCATGAAAGCAGCAAGTCAGGAAATATGTCAGTGAAACAAGATTAAAGTTGAAAGTAGTACCAAATGCTGAATATCAGGGCAGCAGCGAACCGAAAAAAGATAGTTCGTAAAAAAAAATTGATTTCAACACGAGGCTTTTCAATTCTCAGTTTGGGACCTCTCATTTCCTCCTGAGAGAGCTTGTTCTCATAGATGTAACACCAGTATCTCCTGAGAGCTCCGAGTGAAATTTTCCGAGCCCATTCACTATGGGCTTAAGAAAAGGGAGGAGAATCAGTGCACACGATGTATTCTGACACAAGATACCCTCCGAATTGGGTGAATAAAGAAAATAGGAATGAAGAGGACAAAAAAGAGTTAGCGAAGAAAGTAAGATTGCAGTAAGGTGAAACGAAATATAGGTTCCAAAAGTCAATGCATAAGCTAACCTAGCAGTATTCCCTTTGGGACACTAGTCTTCATGGCTTGAACTTGAACTTGAAATTGACAAGCTTTATGGCTAAATTGACAAGGCTACGGTAGACAAGCTTTATCTGAACCTATTACTTATCCTAACCCGCGTAAAGTGGGTTTTCTGAATTCAATACGGTTTGACCTAATGTTTTGACACTATAAGGTTCCAAAAATTTCAAACTCATGTTCTGGGCACTGGTTATCACTAGTCTTAATCTTTATATGTTATGGATGTTGTGTGTAACAAGAAATGAATTTTTTCAGGTTGGGAAAACCTGACGATATTGCAGGCATCACATCCTTCCTTGCTTCAGACGATGCCTCTTTCCTTACCGGAGAGAACATCATTGTTTCTGGAGGTTTAGGCACAAGGATATAGAAGCAAAACCTTTGAGAAGGACTGGTGCTGCGTAAACCAGTCTTCTTGAATGAGTAACGACAGAAGAAGTTCGTCGTATTTCACCTCAACCTTCACAGATCCTAAAACTTAGAGAAAGCTATATTTTTGCAAACCCTATTCGAAGACTTACGCACCTGAACCATTCAATGCCTCAATTACAAATCAAAATTTTGGGCGATAGCCACTAGAAAACGCAACTTCATGAATAACTTCCCGGAAGAATAGTGACGTTCAGCGTCCGTTTCATTTAAAAAATTTCAAAGAAAATGATCTCTGGAACAACACCGACAGGCTTTCATTCTGAAGTCATCCTAGCTTCGTAAATCGAAATTTTCCTATTTTGTTCGTACCTGCAAAGATATTTTCAGCACCAACCGCAATGGTGGGTATACGACAACTGCACAATATTCGACAGAACGTAATAACGTATATACACCCGATTTTCCGTTCACAGAGCATTACAAGTACAAAAATATCTTTGAAGGTTGAGTAAATTTTCTTCCATTTTATGCGTGGAGGGTAGGTCAAGCTTTTATGTCAGTATATCTTGCATTTGTGAGCTTCGATCTACTAAGTGTGTACTTATATGTCCAATAGGGTCATTCGTCGAGAATCTTTGTACTTTGTATGAGCATTTGTGGATCCCTGACTTTGAGTACATCAGACTTTGTCGATGTACCAATAATTAAGAAAATTATTTTAACTTGTTCTTTTAGATAAATGTACCTCATTAGATTTTAAGCTTAAACATTGACAAGCTTCTTCGAACAGTCGCGCATTTATTCCTTTAAAACAAATTTGAAATTCAGTGGTCGTGACGATCTTTGAGGTTGATTAAGAGTGAACCGATCAGCATTTGGGCAATGGCATGAATTGTTATCAGTTTGAAATAGTAGTGGCTGACGGTCCCTTGTAACTCTTACCGAAGTTTCGTATATCATTACACGAACGTCTTCAGACATTCTCTTGATGCGCGTAACTTTAGTAATTACCAACGGTGATTTTAATTCATGTGGCTGTTCCTGTAATTTTTTGTGGTTTTACGATTTTTCTTCGATTCTGTAACCCATCATGTATGCTATACCGAAGAAGTGCACGAATAAGAGCAACAATTTTCTTACATTCAGGAGAAGTCCTGCTGAAGAACAACAAGCACACAAAATATAAATCATTTCTCCCGGTGAAAGTTCATTTCTGAAAACGGTTGAGAAACAATTCTTGTAATTCAGAGATGAAGTAGTCACTTTCACGTCACTGAAATGAACCAAATGTTGAAGAAACAGATCAAGTGTGGGAGAACTGTTGCAAAAAGGGCAAGTCTATATTGGTTTGAACAGAGAATGAATGAAAGAAGCACCAAAGCCAAAGCGTAACGTTAATGACACGCATATGAAAGACAAGACATCTGGAAGGACGAGAAGTGCAGAATGATGCGTTATGTCACAGAACACCGCATGTAATAGAGCTACAAAATGGGAGAAACCAGCATTGAATTCTTTACGCAACCCTTTCTCCTCCTGCACATAGAAAACTTCCGTCGTACAACAATCCTTAGTTCTTATATATGAGCTCAAAAAGAGGAACTAGTAGACGAAAAAGTCAATGTTTATGACCGTAGGCCAGTTTTATAAGGTCAAGATTTCTGACTGAAGGCAAGAACCAGTTCCAAAGGGTGAAGATTTATGACTTCAAACTGACTCCAGAGGGTCAAGATTTATGCTTGGAGGCTAATTCTGTAAGGCCAAGATTGATGACTGCAGACAAGTTCCCAAGGACCAAGATTCAAAACTGGATAGCAGTTCCAGAAAGATTAGAATTACGACTGAAAATAGTTTTTCTGTTACACTTTGGTTATAAGATGTCGTCGATGCATTTATGTATTTACCGCAACACTTTTTACTGAATCTATCAAAAGAAAGGAACTCTACATACGTTTCTGTGATGCAAAATCGCTGACATTTGTATGATTTTAATTATATTCAAATTTTCATTTTATTTTATACCAGTGTTCTACTAGTGCATTAAGGATGACTTGAATTTTACGTAAATAAATTCATTGGGCGTAAATTTGTTTTACTCGTACACTCCTTGTCTCCTTTGTCGTCAGTGTGGCTATGCTCGTGGCCTCGATTCTTTTTATACTTATGATGTGGTGCGGAGAGCTCTAAAATGAACTCGAAATGTGTGGACAGGATACTCGACCCGAAGACAAATTTCAACAGCTCCCAAGCACATCATGTTTTAGGCAGCATTGGACATTCCGAAGCTTTGATATAGCAAGCACTTGAACTTCCTCTCTCAATCAGAGTCCCTCCCAGAATGAGGCCCTCGCGAGTCCACTGAGTCGCGACTCGTGCCGACCGAAGAGGGTAGCGTCGTTCTAACGACTGACTTTACAGAATGGTTACTATACAGTCTTAAGACGGATTAATTCCACGAGCCATCGGTATCGTTTGAGTCTAGTGCATTGAATTATATTCGTAATAGGAACATCGATCCTCAATAATTGGAGTGATGATCTAATTGACATTAAGCTGTTAAAAAATGATATGTGTAATAAATTACACCAGGGTTTTTCGCGACGTCGGCGTTTGGCAACCTTTTGGCACTAAGATGCGCTTCATTCATTCGTCGCCGCAAAGTCGTCTTGCAGTCGATGTGTGACGAAGCTGATATGAACGGCCGTTAGCGTGTATTTCGACATGCCTCAAAGATGGGACAATCGATTCAAACGATTAGAGTGTCTTCTATAGTATGATCACTTTTCACATGTTATGATTTGATTTAGATCATAACATATCATATATATCATCAGTTCAAGGCTCCTTCTCCACAATAAGTTGATCTTGAGACAATGAATAGATAGAAGGGACCGGTTAGTTTGGATTAAAGAAGATGGGAATCTATGCACAAGCTGTGTTCCTACACAGAATACCCTGAGCAACGAAAAACAGCAAGTTTGGAAAGCAGAGACTGTGAAAAGACATGAAAACTGGGAGAAGCAAGCTAAGCACGAAAAATAGAAGTCCTGACAATTTATCCATAGCTGAGGTAACTTAGATCACATTACACACGAACGACCAAAGCGGCACAGACGCTCGTTCGCATTAGGAAAACTCTGACTATGCCGAACTCAAGTTGGTGGAAGCGGTGATTTAGAGCAAAAAGTCGCGGCCTGTCTCTGTCGCCCAAATTGCCAATTTCTCTGTCGTCTTTACAGGTACGAAAAGTGGAGATATCTGTGACACCAGATTATTCTATCAGATTTACTACCCTGCATTTGAAGGGGATTTAAAGTTTAAGTATATGAGAATTGAATTGATATACGGCATCAAACATTTAAGATTTTACTAATATTTGAAATCAGAAGACATTTTTCGTGGACACCCAGTATGATGAATATGAAAGGCGTTGACACTTATTACACTCAAAAGCGTATTTTTAGCTCACTTCATTTCTTTTCTGCTCCGAAGTGAATCTATAACATCTTGGGTGATAGAAAGACTTCTGATTTCCATGTCCCACCGTTCTTAGTAAGATGAATATGCTCCAGAAAAAGTTACACTTACAAGCAACTTTTGCACTGTATACAAATGTGTGAGCGTTGTTGTCAAGTATGAAAAGGAATTAAAATGCATCGACGCTCGAGATCTAGAGGAAAATAGTTTATGAACACTAGTCTGTAATAAACGATGTAGTGAAATAGTACAAGGTACTTTTTTCAAATATTTATATCCCAAGTTAGAGTATATGTCAAAAAAGCTTGAGCCTAATAAATGCTGTTCGTCGTTGGCATCTAAAACAAAAAAGTAGAAATATATTGAAGTTAAAAACCAGTGAAAAATAATTTGAAACACTTTTAAAAGACTACTCTGCACTTAACTATTGAAACAAACATTTTACAAAAATACACACTTAAAGAGATCAAGTGATGTGGGTAATCCACACATTAGGTTAAGTAAAGAACAGCATCAAGTTAGAACATTGGTTTCCCCCCACTAGGTGCTCAGTTAGAACATCAGGTGTCGAAGTCATTTTTCGAGTATTTTTCATTTCGCAGTCACAACGCCATCACGAGGTCTGGTGCCAGTGAGCTAAAATTTTTTCTGACCTACCCCGTGGCACAGATACAGCAGGACGCCAAGTGCATGCCCCTGAACACGGTTTTGAAAGCATGTTGGCTTCAGCCCTACACTACTCGCAATTACCTCAATACGAGAAGTGTAGCACAAGCCTCGCTGCAACTTTCCTTGTGTCGATCGACTCACTTGCCAACAAACATTGCTCAAGAGTGCGAGTATTTCTTGCTTTTGTTTTTTCTCTTGTTATCCCTTAACTGTGAGTCGCAAAATATTGCTTTCTTAGTGACTAAAGTAACAAAAAAGGCTACAGACCAGTTTAAGAATTACTGGAAGCACTTCAAAGACTTAATTGTCCATCTCATACGACTCCTTGAAACAAACACTGGTCACTTCGCAGCATAATATTATAACGACAAATTCATTTCGAACACTCGACACGAGTCCACTTCCGACTGGCCATTTTTCCAGACCTTCGCTCTAAAATGACTTCATTTGACTACACCGGCAATTCTTTCCTCAAGAAGTGCTATCAGAAATAGCGTGACTTCAGCTCTGAGTGAAAATGCATCAAAATTGTCTTCAGTTACATCCACGAAGGCCATGGACACTGATGTTCTCTTTCAAAAACCATCGTAACATTATTTAACTATGGTTAAACTTTTACCCAAATTAATCTTTTGAACTTTAAATGCCGAGCAGCGGTTCATTTCTCATTCTAATGTCAGTAATAACCTGATACCAGTCTAATGACGGTGGTTAGAAAAACGCTAAAATAAGTAAAAATTCCGACGGCGAAGAGTTAACACAAAAACAGCACCTACACTTAATTTTCAAAATATTTACACACACTGACGTGTGAGCTTTGCAATAGCATGCAGTATAACGAAAAGACATTAAAAGTAACGCAACAAGCTGACACATAACAAGCTGACGCTGACAAGGGCATTTAGAATAAAAATACAAAAGTCGCTAGGTTAGCAATTTTGCACTAACTGCTGAGCAAATGTATATAGTACATACTAGCATACAAGAGATCACATCACGCACGAATACTTGCAAAACTTTGGATCGAAAATTAAACAGTGCTAAGTAAAAAACTTTTTAGGCTATAATAGCACACTATTCAAGGTCCCGGTAATAGCTGCAAGCTAAAATACTCGCTGAGGAGTGGTTGCGAAATTAACTGTTCCTAGAACTGTTTTCGTTCGCCAATGAGAAAATATTCAAGACATTTCTACGCTTGTCGCAAATCTGAGATCCTACTTCGTTTCAAGGGTGTAGAGACAATTACACCCGTAAATTAGGAGGTGTGTTAAACAGAAGTCGAGCTCTTCAGTTATGTACAGGCTATTATCATTAAAAGAAGAACTGAAAAAAGATCCTATGCAATAGACACACACAGTGTCATTTGATCACATAAATTAATTTTACACTCACAGATGTAGATCACCGAGATGCATCTTTCGGTTCTAATGCGAACTTATTTAAGACGGTGTATTCAAATAGTAGAGTAAAATTTGAAAAATGTTTCAAAAAATTATAATCTAAAAACACTCATGGAAGGTGCTTAGAAAAACTTATGAAAGAAGAAGGTAACCAGTAGGGAACATTAACTCGAACTCAGTTCATAACATTGGTAACCAACGCATCGCTGAGCCACTGATTCCAACAACGTAAACGTACGCAGTGAAATCCACTAAGTTACCGAATAACAGTCATCTAAAATCAGAATTTGGGTTTTGTGGCTACTCTGTAGAAATTAATTGTCTAGTTAGTCTATCCTTGCGACGCGATTAGCGCTTTCTTTCTAAACAATCGTATTTGGAAATGGGTAACTAGAATAATGGTTCTAGAGTCAATACATCTCTCACAACGCGTTGTAGAGCTTGTTCACTCACCATTCAAAATTGAAGAGGACGTTTTATTTTTCCAACGGGATTGATCACGGAATAAACTTGATTAACTGATTAAGTAATTGATAAGCACTCTGAATGAAATGCTGCAAAAAATGGACAGCCTACCATTGGACACGGTTTTCTAGTACCTATATTTACCGCACACATCGCACCGCAATTTGAATATTACTTTCAGCAGCAAACGCGCGCTTACTTTCATCAAGCCAGGGATAAAATTTCATTCTTTGTCTAAAAATTTTATTGCGAAATCTAACAAAAAGTTCGCATAACCATTACTACTTTACGGAAGAATTCTCATGCGCACGTAATTTATCAGTAAAAAAAACTTTTTCAAAAGCCCTTTTTCTTGTTTTTAAATTTAACTGGCGAGGAGCATGATGAGCTGATTTTTTCAAAAATGTTCTTCAAGTAGTGGAAGCGTCAACATCATTTATAAATTAAACTCTTTACGTTATGAAGGTAAAATTTTCAATCCTGTTTCCCTAAATTGAAAAAGAGCTCATCAAAATGTTCAACGCTGTTTCCCCAAATTAAAAAAGAACTAATTTTTTACTGAAATCAAACCCTAACTGAGAGCTGATTGTGTTATAGAATACTGCTACCATGACGCACCGAGTAAATTTTCAACTTCTAGTTCCAGTTATGCTGCAGGAATTAACAAAATCATTTTCTACACACGCACTTGAAAAAATAAACTAGAAGTTTGAAACCAAACTTTTTGCCGATACTAATACTTGAAAGTTCACCAAGCAAAATTCCTTATTTCAAATAACGACAAAATCCACCAAATTCAGAGGATCATTTTTGTTCTCAAAAAAAAAGGAGAAAATGAAACTGGAAGAAAAATTCACACCATTCTCCCCGGTCTTGAAAGTCTCATTCGTAAATTTAGCTAACTTCTGTTTATTGAAGACAATTAACCCTGCTATTTATGTGCTCTCGATTGTAAATCTTTTAAGGACCGTAAACTGCACATTTATTTCAATTCTGACCTTGAGTAGAAGTTCATAATTCGTACAAGTTCTGCCCAACGGAATGTCACGGGCAATTTTTAGTTCTCCCAATTAACTCTGCGATTGTTGCGCGCGAACACGGTATTTTTCCTTAATCTCCGCGTCAGACACGTAGCAGCCAACCAAAGATTGGCGCAGCACTTCAACAACTGAGGTACATGACTTGCGCCGTTTTATTCGAGGCTCGATAACAGGCTACGTGCCAGATTTTTCCAACGAAAAACAAAAGCGAAACAAAGTCCGCCAAAGGATTCGATGACGCGAGAACTTAGGTACGTGACTTGTAAATTTGATCAAGGCCCAAGAGTAGGAACGCATGCAATTTTTAGGCGCTCGTGCGCGTTAGCAATTTAGTTGACTATCTAACTATCAATCTAATCGCTCATTGAAATCTGTTCAAATAGTAAAATTAGGTATTCTGCTAAGCACAAGCATATGGCAAGCTTATCTAACTTTCACAAGCTTGCCAGAGAATACGGTAGATAATGCCCTAAGCCAAACCCATACAACACTCTTTCAGAAGACCTACCTCTAACTCTCAGCTCGGGCCCTCAACAAAAAAAGTTTGAGAATCCCTGCTCTAGAGGACCTTATCTCAGCCCTAACATTTTCAGCTAGTGTTGTTGAAGGAGAAATTCCTTAATATTGAATTTTAAATTACATTTTAGTTTTAGGAGGGGAATCAGTATAATACTAAATATTTACACAAACAATGCTGACTCTACTCGAATGAATTATAGTAAACAACTGCAGTTTATCTCTTATCATATAACACTCATGGATACTCCATGCTGTCAAATTTTAATAGGCAAGGTCATGGTGAAACGCATGTAGCTCCTTAGATGAGTTACAGTTTCTCATTCATAATCTTCAGAGGTTAGATTCCTATATATTGGGTTGGCCAAAAAGCTCGTTCGTTTTTTAAATGCCATCTCTCCGACCGAAATAAGGTGACATTACATGGCTTGTATTGAGTTGGTCATTAAGTTCGTTCGTTTTTTGAATGTTATCTTTCCGACCTTCTAAAGATCGTTTTATATTCTAATTCTCGAAATTCTGTATTTGGTAC
>JACJUY010002301.1:27041-44328 GCA_014220935.1 Platorchestia sp. MABIK | reverse complement strand
GTACCAAGTACAGAATTTCGAGAATAAGACTATGAAACAATCTTAAGAAGGTCGGAAAAATAACATTCAAAAAACGAACGAACTTTATGATCAACCCAACACAAGCCATGTTATGTCACCTTACTTTAAAGCGTGTAATTACTTAGTCTTATTCCCTGCAATTTGATACAATTACTGTATCAATGGCAAGCATCTCATTCATTTAGCATGCAATAAATTTTCTTTCATTATGCAATGGATCTTCATTTAACTGAGTACATTATAGGAGCTTGAACGTGTCGTGTTTCATCATGAGTTAAATTAGCAAAAATTGGGTGATGCAAAGAAAAAACCATTAAATGTTAAAAATTCCTCTCCAAAGTAAGACTTCAACAATGACCGTATTGAAAACCATGGAAATAATGGGGATGAAGAAAGCGATCCGAAGAAACCTATACCATTCCCTACCTATGAAATAAAACTAGAAATATCCATGTATCTTATTTTTTCTGTTTATTCACTTGTTTTACACCTTACTTTTCACTCACATTTTGTGTATAGCATACTTGGTATATACATGAGAGTGTAAACTGCGCGTCTGAACCAGGTGCATGTTCTTCCAGTCTCCAGCAGATTAGATCAAAAGTTCGTTGGACTTCCCTAGCCATAACATAGGTTGTTCAGGGAGAAGAAGGAAAAAACATTATTTAGTACAGAAATAAGAGAATAGGTAATCTCCACACAAGGTGTGTTCTCACTTAAGATAGTTTAAGCAAAGAAACAGCAAGTTGGGAAAAAAGTTTATGAGACAAAATAAAAATTGAAGAAGAAAGTAATAAGAGCTTAAAAAAGCAGTTTGACCAGAAAATGTTAGTCTGTAACAAAACAAAAAACCTTTTCTGCTTCAATAAAAAGGTTTTTCTAAACCTTAGTTTGGGACCTGACATTTTTCCCATGGGAGCGCTAATTCTCTTAAATACAATAGTTGAGGCTCAGTGAGGTAGTTTGTTTATGTTCTACTTAAAATCGTATCTTTGGGTGATTAAAATAATTACTTTTGATTAAAAATTTAAATCATTGAAAAATAATTTTCAGATTTAAATAATTAAAATAATTACTATGTGAACTTGTTTACTGAGATCTATTCAACCGTCCAAATCAAATGGAATCCAATCGTCCGTCGTTGATGTGCCGCGACTTGCTGAAACAAACCTTATGGAACAATTTTTGCTATCATAATCTGGCGTAGTCACCAATCATTTGATTTTAATACAGATTTAAATTTGCATATTGGCTCAAAATGCACTGAAGTTCAGTTAAAGAGACAACCTAAAAATTACGCTTGTTTTACAAAGACCGATCAATGGAAAATGTTGAATGAATTTCTTTCTACTTTAACATGTGATGAACTGGAACGATTTTGTCAAGTTGAAAAGTTGGAAAAGAAAAATTTAGAATTTTTCTCACTGAGAACATGCATTGAGGTGTATACTCATGGTTTAAAACTTTCAGTTGACAAATATGCAACACTAACATTATGTCATTTAGAAAAATCACATTCAGTTATCCAAAGTCGTTCAATAACTTTGACTGCCTCTTCTAGTTTCTCAAAACTCAGCTTCTTGAGTCAAATATTTTTTGTGGGACATATTTAACTCATCAAAAAATGAAGTAAAAATGTTTTTGAATGTAGGTCACGTTGGCGAAGGAAAGTCGAGTTGCTAAACAATTAAAATAAAAACAAGTTCAAAAAAACGTATTAAAGAATTTAGATAAACCATCGAGTGCATAAATTTCCTTAAGATATTTTGACTTGCGCAGCACAAGGGCCATAAAAGCCACATAAAGCAATACCGAAAGTACGAGAAAATGGACCAGAAACTATGCCTAGAGCAACTAAATACTTTAATAGTGTAAAATTTCTAGCTCAGTCAATAAATCGGACTCGTTCAAAATATAGATTACAACCATTTCCTTGCACCGCTGCGTGCCTAATGGTCGACAAGGTAAATTCCTTCTTCGGCAAAAACGTGTATACACGTGTTCACAAAATGTTCTTTTTTCAGTCGTCGACGAGTATACTCGTCTAAAACTTTACCTTCACAAACCAGGTATATACGTATATACTCGTCGATTTTAAGCATTTGTAAGCCATTCTACGTGTGAAAGGAGTATTCTCGTCAAATTGTACGCCTGGCAGAGGCAATAGGGTAGAGCTGTGGGATTTCAAGGACATTGTTACTAGACTTGCTCCGACAGCCATTGTCGTCAGATGGGTGTTGTTTGCATCCACATTTGCATTCATTTTTTGTAGCATTTTCAAGTGCTACACCCCAAATGTCTAGTTCAACGGAAGAAAGTGAATATGAACCTTCCCTCAGAAGCTTGAATACTTCTGATAACTCTGCCAGTTCATCAGACAATGACTATTTCTCGACCAGTGAGGTTCTACCATATAGAATCAAAATAAAAAAGTTAGTCTGAAACAGGAACGTTAACGAAAAAATTGTTGGGGAAGGGGTTAATTCAACTGGTACGCAATGAGGACATTGTATCGCCCACTTCTATTGATAAAGGCGGGCTAAAATAACTACGCAAGTCATGCATCTGAGATACGCAGCAAGCAAGGACACTTTCGACAAACAACAATGCGAGTCATGTATCTGTGAGACGCAGTGAGCCTCGACATTATCGAAAATAACAATGCGAGTCACGTATCTGAGATGCGAGTCATGTATCTGAGATACGCAGCAAGCTTCGACGTTGGAATAACGCACCTGCACCTTGATCTCCACAAGCACACGCGCGTCATACAATTCAAAGATATGAAATTCGATGAACCTTGAAGAGAGCAAACGCCAGCCATTGACATTTGTGCGCGCTTCACAATTCACTCGAACACAACACCCACCTTTCACTCAGAACCTGACGCTCAAGTTTACACGTAAAAATTAACTCGACCGTTTTTCGAAACTGATGTTCAATTCCGTTTGCGTTAATCAAAGAAAAAGAAGAACTAACATGAGAAAGTACAATTACATGGTAAAATAATTGTGCCCCAACAGACAAATCACATTCTGTAACACTTGAAAAAATTGAGATCTGTGGCAATATGTTATAAGTAAAATAACATGGGAAAATCCATTCATGAATTCTTTTTGAGGAATTAGGCAAGGTTTTTGCAGAATTTTCACAGTTAAAAATTTCAATAAAAAGGCAAAAATAGATTTTGCACATAAAAATGTCTACAGATTTCTTGTTCTTTTTCGAGTTTTCCACAGATTTGTTGTTGCGTGCTCATATTTCATTTATTGTCTAATGCTGTATAATCCAATGTTCGTGTTTAATATTGTTTTCTTTCAGATCTTATTATATGTTTTAACAATGAGCGCAAGACAATGCAAAAACTAGCCAAACAGAAACTGCTATCACATGCGAGGAATTAACATTTGCTAAAGAAAAGCGCAGCATTACACGCCATATCAAGAAATTGTACAAGGCATACTCTGATTGTAACATATCGACCAGGGCAAGTCATTGGCGTCTCAAGTGGGTTGCATGAGACGTCCAAAAACATTGAGCATCTGGTAGCAGGTAAAATGTTCACATGAAGTTTAGTGTGACAATGATCTGGCGTGAGGAGAAAGATAACTCAAATGATTGACAGCTATTTCTGTCGGCCAGTACTTGAGAAAAAAAAAATACGTTGTTTACCCAAACTTGCAATCAGCAATGTGACTGGTAGAGCACTTGAAACATTTACCTGTACCTAAACCTGCAGATCAAGAAATGCAGAGTTCCAGCAGATGAACATTTCAGACGTGAATACATGGAGCCAATGANAATGATTCAGAAATCGGCAGTTAACCAATACCATTTTCTCAAGAAGCTCTAAAGGACTTGTGCACGGACCTCTACTTAACCAAAGACAAAACAGAGCTTTTAACATCAAGGCTTTGAGAACGTAATCTTCTCAAGGAAATAGTGAATGAAGATAACACTTAGCGGAGAACGTACAGACACACAGATAAGCAGCTTGCATTTCCAACATTAAAGATGACTTATGCTTTTGCAGTATCACTGAAGGTTTTGAGCAACTGAAAATAAGATAACACCAACTGGCGACTTTTTATAGATGCATCCAAGGACAGCATCAAAGCTGTTCTGCAACACAACGGTAACACTCAACCATCTGTTTCCAAAGCTTACTTCGTAACCATGAAATGAAATGATCATTTAAATTATTATTATTATTGTAAAAGAAAGTTTTAGCCTCCCTTAACCACGACAAAGATGTTCCAAGAGTGGAAGGAGGAAGGCACCATTTAGTATGGAGTTGAGGGAACGCAGAATCTATGCACAAGGTGCACAGAAACAGTAAGCCCAGAAAGAAGTTCATGAAACAATAAAAAGTTGAAGAAGAAAGTAGTAGGAGCTGAAAAACAGGACAGCAGTGAACCGAAAAATGATGGTCCGTAACAGAACAAAAACATATTTCATTTCAACAAAAAGGAAGCCTGCCTAACCTTTAGCTCGGGCCCTCACATAGTCCCCCTGGGGGCGCTAATTCGCAGATACAACAGTTGTATCCCCCTGAGAGGGATAATCATTTAAAAATTTGAAAGCAATTCTAACAAGCAAACAGTTTTATGACCATAACTGGCATACTTGTGTAGATTTCAAGGTTGTGACCATGCTTACTGGCTTTCAGTTTAGCTATTCTAAATACTTCAGCTTCTTGTGCCTATTTGGAACTCTAGAGCAAGAGCTGAACATCATGTTGGCAAAAGTTGACCGATCCGAGATAAAATTAAACGAGAAAAACATATCTTACACAAACAGCTTGTGAAAAATGACAAAATTCATTCGCCACCTACCCATAAAGTTCAAAAATTAAGACAATTTATTCAACACATTCGCGTACTGGGCCATATGTGCACCAATCGGTAAATTGCTCATTCACGTACCGGTGTGAATGAATGACATCTCATCTATTTCGCAACCTTTTTATAAAATAACTTACCACACGAAGTGAAGTGTTTTGGTGCACTCGTGTTTTTCATATTTCTCAGGAAGAATAAAAATGTATTCGAGCAGTAAAATCTATTTTTCTCAATTTTTCTACTTACAACCTAGCCAAACAAACTGTTAACAACCACGGAATCGCGGTGAACGTGTTGAGCAATTTGCGAAAACCTTGGACAAGGATTCCTCTGGATTTGCATATCTTGCAGAGAAATTCCCCTCCCTTAGTTACGCTAACATTAAAAAAATGTTAATTTAAAATTCAATAGTTGAAACTTTCATCACACATCTCAAGAGAAAAGAACAGTCATTCAAAAAAAAAAATGAGAGAACTTCCAAAAGAAACATCATTCAGAAGACTAAGTGCTTGTGAGTAATCCGATCTTTATGGTATGGGATGTTACACGTGTAAAAATTCTTGTGATCCACTCTCATAAGGATTTTTTGCGGAGAATCTATGAAGTAAGTGATGAATACGGCGAAAGATTCCATCAGGATATTTCACTGTTGGAGCAACGATTCAAAAGAAAATGGAACCATGGCATGTTGGCACACTACTGCCAACACAAAAAAGATCACACTCACACAAAAGGCTTAGAAGGACAAATGTTCTTCCAACTGACAGGTGCGTGGTTTTCATCCGTAACCAATAATAATAATAACATAAGGTTTACGGAACAGGGAGATGGTACCTAATATGGAGGAATAAAGATAAGATTCAGGACATTTTTTAATACCTTGTATACCCCACAATATTTCCTACGTAACCTGTACTTTTTTAACCTAAAATTTGCTGCAGTGTTATGAAATGAAAGCAAGGTCAAAGCAGCCAGACACTCACTTCTTAGAAATCGATGAGAATAGTTTGTCTCACAAGCCATTAATTTTTTAAAAAATGTTGAACTTTTAATCGAAAATTGTACCTTCGAGACATTGGCACAGTTAAACATTTGCATTAAATGATCACTCACTGAGAGGTAACTTGAAGCATGTAGCGTGAGAACTCAAATTCAGTAACACGATTGGAGTTTCTCAATTGACAGATTATTTGAGTAAATGAAAGTTATTCGAAGTTTATCCTAACCTCAACATAGGTGTTCCAAAGAGAAAAAGGAGGATGGTCTAATAAAAGATGGAATTAAAGGAACGAGGAATCTATGTTCAAGGTGTGTCTCCACACCCTTCGTGTAGAGGCAGCAAGATCGGAAAAATGTCATGAAACAAAATAGAAAGTTAGAAAAGAAAGTAATACGTGCTGAAAAAAGCACAGCAATGAAGCGAAATAAGATGGTCCGTAACTCCCTAATTTACAAATTTTGTTGTGCACGACAGCACGATGTGCATCTGAGTACGTCGGATTGACTTCGCGTACTCTATGCTGTTGGGTGGCTGAGCATCAATGTAGAAATTACCGCACAGGAAATATTTTATCTAACCCTTCTTATTAAGATATTAGGGATCATTCTGAGCTGTGTAACAGCCTTTCAACATTATTAATTTCAAAATTCTTACCAGATCCAAATTTTCTTTTGATTTAAGGATTTTTGAGTTTTCTTTTCAAGAAATACGCCCATTTTAAATAACTAAATTAGTTTTTTCCGTTGTCCATAGTTAACAGGTAGTTTAAAGAATAGTTATTTCAGTTTATCATCTTTCTAATTCATGTCACGTCTTTTCAGGTAAATTTCATTTGCTGGAGATGAGAGAATGCTCGAAACGTTCAATGTTATTGCTAAAACAAGCCCATATAGTGTATCGAAAATAGGAATGAAACATTTCTGCAATGACTGAATATTTGTGATTCTGCAATATCAAATAGTGCGTTTTCCCCTGGTGGCATATGATATAATTTTTTAATATAAGCGGTAACCGCAGCCCCGTTATAAGGTGTATTTCACTCCAGCGCAAATGGTGAGCACTTGGTGAGCACTAGCCGCTACATGTGAGCACAGCCCACGAGTCTACCTCTGCGGCAGGTAAAATTGGAGTTTAATATTTAATTCAAATTCAAGGTCAATTGTAGTAAGCAATATTGAAAACACCGAACATGGACGGGATCGTGTTCTCCTTTAGCGTTGATTTAGTATTTTTTTAAATTGAGTTTGTGACTACTGGTTGGTTTGAGCATAATGACAACTGCGTCAGTAACCAAAAATGAATCACATTACAGTCAAAGTGTTAAATTATTTAAATAAATATGTGACCACGGCGTCAGATATTCATGGCACCTCTAACAATGCCGAGCAATTAGTAAGAGTTGCTCAGAAAAAGTTGGACCATGCCAGTGGCTTCAGAGCCATAGTCAACAAATTGAATGAACGCAAATTCGATTTTCCTTTCATTAAGGGACACCTGAAAAGTTATGATACGTAAATGTTAACTGAAAATTGAATGCGAAAAATATCCTTTCGAAAACAACATAACTTCACATAGACTTAAACATTACAAAAATCCAATAGACGTAACTAAAAGAGATCACTCTGTTTTATCTCCGTACCTGTGTTAACAAATTTCCCACGTTATCAACCAATCAAGAGTGTCACATCTGGGAGAAAACGAAAACTATGTCAGAGTTGGTATATTTATAGAGGCAAGGGCTACATTATCAGAAATACGAAGATAAAGATCAAAATTCCCACAAATTCTGTTACTGCCCTCTTAGAAAGCCGAGATGGTTCGGTCCAAAACAACTGTTCTAAGATGAAGATCCTCGTGGGCATGAGAGAAATAATGAGTAAACAGACTGTTCTATCAAAGGCGTACTTGAACGAGGTAATATGTTCATATGGCAAACGATATTTGTGATTTTCCACTCGCAAAAAATCAGGTGGTTGATTTCGCTTGAAGCAATTTTAATAAAAAGTTAAGGGCAAAAAACAATGAACTCGAAATTTTTCTTTGATAAAAAACTGTACGTGGTCGATAATAAAACGAACTATTCGGACCCATCATCAGCTGCAAGATCTGCAAAACTTACAGAAAATTGAAAAATATAGAAAAGGAAATTGCACAAAATGTTATACATAACAAGAGATGTTTGTACAATATTAATTACGTGAGACTGCCATACCCTCAAGACAGAATGCAGGTCAAGTGAAAAAATTAATAAAGTCAGAATGAAACTTAATTGAAATGTAAACAACAGAGCGTTTAGGGAACGCTGCAAAAATAACTAAGTATCCGTCTGCTTTGACCTCGCTTTCATCCGATACCACTTTAACAAATTTCAGGTTAAAAAATATTATTTTGGGACGTAACACCTGTTTTCAGGGTGCAAAAATGTCTTGATTCTGAATCTGATCGTTATTTCTTGCGATTAATTACCATTTTCCTCAACCGTGAACCGTATGCTATTATAAATGGTTATGAATGAAGAACACACCTGTCAGTTTGAGCAATATTTGTACTTCTAAGCCTTTATGTGGAGTGATATTTTTATATTTTCCAGCAGTAGTCTGCCAAAATGCCATGGTTCCATTTTTATTTTAATCGTTGCTCCATCACTGAATTACCCTGATGGAATCTTTCGCCATGTTCATTATTCACATCACCAAGATTCTCCGTAAAAAATCCAAACGATAGTGGATCACGTGAATTTTTAGACACATGTAACATCCCATACCAAAATAACTCAGCAGATCATTCACACCTTGCACATAGTCTTTTGAGCCCTGTTTCCCTCGGAAGTCGTCTCAAAATATTTTGAATGACAAGTGCAAACTATTCGTTTCTATTCAGATATTTCATAAAAGTTTCAACTAGAATTTTTTTAATTTGGGGACCTATTGTGTCCTATCCCTACTTTAATTTTCGCTTGACTTAAGGAAGAGAGTTTTTCTGCATGGTACGCATGTAGAGGAATCCTTCTCCAGTAATAGGTGCTGAAAAACAAGACAGCAGTGAACCAAAAAAGATGGTCTTTTAACAAAACAAAAAACATTTTATTTCTACAAAAAGAAGGCTTTATTAGCTCTCAGCTCGGGACCTGACATATTACCCCTGAGAGTGTTAATTTACATACGAGGAAATAATTTTTTGTGCACTGTTGTCAACCAGACACAAAAAGCGCTAACTCTCGAAATTAAAATTTTATTTTTCAACAGATATGTGTTCTCTATAGGCAAGACACGCTCGAATCTTTCAGTTGCTGTTCTCTTGTGGTGGTTGGAGGTGATATTCACGTAATAAAAAAACCTCAGCTTGTTGTGGATGGATTTCATTCGTAATGAAAAGATCCGAGTTTATTTCCAAAATTTAAAAAAGCCATGTCTCTTTCTAAGTCTAATTAAAAACGCTCATTGGACATGGCTCTTTCTAAATTTCAACATTATCCGACATAGATAGCTCCAAGTTCAAGTTGGTGTTTTTTCATACCCATTATTTCGTGTTCGAAATTAAAACACTAATCTAATAAGCTGCCATTTTTATACCACGTATTTTAAACTGGAGCCTTTCATCTCGGATGAAAAAACGCCAACTTGCGTTTATCATCATACATAAACAGAAAAAACATTACCTTTTCCTTCCCATCAATCAAAATAACGTCGCAAGGCAAGATGCATCATTTCCAATAAAAACCATTCCAAAATGGCCAAATTACTAAAGCACAGTAGGCACAAGGACGGCAGCTTCGAACATCAACCCATAACTGAGGTCATTTAACAGTAACAACTGATTGCGCCATACTCTATAGCTCACGTAAGAAAAAAATCTATTTCCAACTAGGTTGATACAACAGATGTACAACATAATTTTCTAAAATGTCATCACATGATGGACCTGCTGGAAAACATACATGGGTATCGATATGAAAAATGGTTGAACGGAAGATTGAGAGGAAAAAATTGAAATAGAAAAATTCAAGCGAAACCTGTTTGCTATCCTAAACCTCCTTAGAAGGTACACGAATATTCTTTAGGGAAGCACTAAAGTACAACCTCTCAGGTAAGGAGGAGTAGAGGGATGAGGGGGGATGGAATAACCATTTCACTATCACGCTGACCCGCACTCGCTCGGGCCATTTCGGGAAGCCACACGTAAATGCCCAGCCCAGCTCAAGGCCTAACAAGCACACCTCGTGGCATAAAGGCACAGCAACCCTCAGTTGTCTGCTGCCATTGGAGTAGAGCAAGACGCTTCTATTTGGCAGCTCCACTTAGCAGAAACCGCTCTTTGTTCTCTAAATGCTTGAGCTAAGCGCTGTTTTTTTTATGAAGTTCTTTCTTTAAAGATGAGATGTTTTAATAATCCGTGACTTTCAATTGCAAGTAGCATTAGTCGTAATAAGAAATATTCGTAGAACAGAAAGTGTTTTCAGATGAATTCTGAAAGCATCGAAGTGTTTTTTTTTTGGCCACGTCCAGTTTGGGCTATGAATATTTACTGCATGTCCTCCCGAACACTCGACGGACAGTGCAAGACAATCAAACTCGCTAAATAATCCGAAAGTCAGGTATATTAATGATCTGCACCTCGTATGAGGATAGCAAGCAGAGATAGTTTGGAAAAACTTATTTGTGAGTTGCATTAGCAAAAGCTTTGATCGTTTGTAAGTTGTGCTAACAAAAGCTGTATCATTTGTGAGCTTGCTCTTCTCTGGGGTAAGCTCATTTGAGTAAAAATAACTTATCAAATGGAGTAATATTTCTGTGCGAGAGTCGTCGGAAAAATTCAAAGGGTAGAAATGTCTTAAACAGTCAGAGCGATCCCTTGCAATCAATAAATGAAATGCAAAATACTCTACTGTAGCGTATTGGTAATTTAAAATTGCAACTAAAGCTGGCCACACACTAGCATATCTGATCGATCAGTTTCTGCCGATTTGATCTGTACAGACCAAATCGCTCACATATCTACCAGTGTGTGGAGTGATACAGATAAAGTCTGACATATCAAATCACTCATTTTGATCTTCCATCATTTTGGAATTCCTTACCCGCCTGCAGATTTTATCGCCTTAGTTCTTTTAGTTCTTTCCCTACACAGATTTAATCGCTCAGAAATATACCTTGTTTTACTATCATTTGGAACATACCTTCATAGACTGGTCTCGTAGGGCATACCATATTGTTCTGCAGATTTCAAATATGATGCTTCCCGGAGCCTGTGGAGAAAGAGCTGTTGAAAATTTCAGATCTTCCAGGGACCTCCCAGTTGCCAGGAATCTCAAGGATGCTATTAATCTTTGTTCGGAACTTATTGCCTTTCTGAGCATCGTATCTTGCTTTTGTATGAATGGGGCAATAGTGGCATGTATTTCTTGGAATACCTCATCGGACATTCGCAAATAATTTCTAAAATCATCTGGGTTGTTTTCTTTTAATTCTTTTAGAAGTGTCATATGAGAAAATTCTTTTTTTTAAGCCATTCCTTTGACCAACGCGATCGTTTCCGCTTTCTGGGCTTCATAGCACTTAATAGCACCAAGCTTGCTAAAGCTTTTTTCTTATCGTCCATGACTGGTTATCCCCGCACATCCGCACTGGAGTTGCAGTTATAGTCGCTGCAGTTAGTGGCGAGTAGAGCAACAGATTTCATCTGTAGCATTCCATATCTGTTGGTCATGACCGATCAGATATGCTAGTGTGTGGCCAGCTTAACTTGCAAGAGTATTCGAAAAATTCCTCAAGGGAAATTTTCTTTGACAAAGATCAACTAAAATTGATTTTAATGAGCATGTCACGATCAACAGTAATAATCTCATATTCGAATATACTATGCATATTTTAAGTAATGTTCGGCAATTGTATGTATTTAATAAGGAAAATATTAGAACATAGTATATCACAGAAGATTCAACACCGTAAGCCGGCGAACGTTGAGGCAAAGCAACAAATAATCTTGTGCTTGTACAAAATCGGCTAAGAAAAACAAAAATAACATGAATAGCGACTGGGAAGAACTTTTCCGCTGGATCCAAGCAAAGAACCTGCTTATAAAATGTGATTTAAACCTTGTACATTTTCAAAAATTAAAGTGGTATAACTCTCTACGTACTCAATTGCCACTCAATTTTCACTCACGGATATTGACCTTGTTGCCGAGGCCGTTAGGAAGCACAATAGTTTTTTAAATAGAATAGTTCAAATAACTTAGAGTTAAATACAATTATAGAAGTACAAGAATTATCTCAAAAACGTTGTCGATTTCACCACGGTAAGTAACTGTACAAAATGAGCGTCCAAGAAGTCTTTTTGATGCCTAGTGTAAACAAAACGATTTCGTGTCCGATAATCTTCAGTAAACCTAGCCACGAATCTTTACAACGATTAGAATTATTTGACTTTCCAGGTCGAGGCCTTCAACTCAGAAGCTCAACAGTTTGCATTTTTTTAAATTTTGCTGTAATTTTTCATTGGATCACGAAAGATGTTTGCCTCCATGAAGCCCGTCCTGGCCACAGCCAGCTACAGCAGACACATGTCGTCTCAGATTGCCCAGAGATTGGGCGGCAAAGTTGCCATCGTCACTGGCTCCACTGAAGGGTGAGTAACAAACCCCTTACAATTTAAACAATTTTAAACAATTTAAACAATTTATTTACCACAGGTGATACAGAGGTAGAATGTTTCTTAAGTCTAGTACAATTGTCAAACTATAGTATAGCTACCTGTGGGCCCGGACAAGTTCAGCGACTTCTAGGGCATCCTACCATCACATTATTCTAAGGTGTCAGCAACATTAAAGAAAACTGTGGTCAGTTTCGTACCTAAATAACTGTGATGACCCTGTGTCTACTTCTCAAATTTCAACCATGGCACAAAGCATCCCAGTTAATTGATATCGACGCGGATTAAATCCAATCACGAAAAAGGTTAAAGCGGCTTCTGCCAATGTTCCAACGATTGTAAAATAGAAATTGACACGATTCAGCCGCAATGCAACAAGGCGTGGCACAGACAAGCCGTACCTGTGAGTTATTAATCCTCACTTAACTAGGATGCGTTCCAGATTTTACTGGAGTGTCATCACAGTCACGTCAGAAGTTGATTTCAAGTATAGAGGTTTTCCAAGGCATGACAAGACACGCGCGTGCTTCACTCTTGGCTCGCAGTCACTCCGTGTGCTTGCAGACGCTGCTAAGAGCAGAAATCATCCAAATCTTAGATAAGAAGTCTTGTTTCAATAATATTGATGCAAATGATGTTTTGCAAATGCCTCACTACGAACGCCAGGACGCAATAACGGTTACAACCAGTGAAGATGGTAGAAATTCAAAACTTCATGACGGATGAACGCATTGAGGCGGTTTCTTTTCCCCCAATAGGTAGGGACATCGAGTTTCGAGTGTTCCGAACTCTCAAACATTCCATTCGAAGATCGAGCGCGCTCAATCGTTAGACCACGGGAGGCACAGAATACATTTGGACTTCAGCAAGGAATGGAGGCAATTCAGTACTTAACTCAGACTAATAATAACACAGCAATTAAATAAAGACTGCTTATAGTACATTCGTCATTCGGCTTATAATATTGGCTAACAATGACCATTTTTTCACTTAGGTTAAGGGTCGATACTCGCTACGTTTGGTGGCTACAGCAACACGATTTGCATTTGCCATTTTAGTATCGCTGTTGAGTACCTCACCCTGAGTTAACTTACGGTTCAAAACATGTCTCAGTGCCGGTCACGGTATGTCTTCAATGGTACATAATAACTGTTGAACAGAGGATATAGCAGCTCTGTTTTGCCTTTTTGTTTGATAGAAGGAGGGTGAAATTAACTCCTTATTTCCTCAACTCACATGAAAATATCATATTAATTCCTTCGCGTATAATTTTATTTCAAAATGTACAGCATTTACTGTTAGCTCATTGAGAATAACCAAAGATAAAAGCTAGAAGCAGAGCATTGGTATAGACAGCGAGGCTAAACCTGTCGCATGTAGCTTAGCTCATCACGCCACCTAACACAGAGACGCTAAAAAAGACAGTTGAAATTGACCTTTATAACATTGTACTTCTCGATTGATAGCTATGTGAACATTTATTTTCCAGGATGTAAGAACGTCTTCACGAAATAACTACTAAATTCTTAGCCTCCAAGAGATAATTTCAATTCGACATCACCTTCGATAACAACGGAATGACCAGCTTCACCAGCATTTTACTTAGTGATTCGACAACCTTTAAAGAACAAAAACTAACAAGTGTCTCCATTGCAGAATCGGATTTGCCATAGCTCAACGCTTGGCACAAGACGGAGCAAAAGTCGTAGTAAGCAGCAGAAAACCAGAGAAGGTGGAGAAAGCAATACAGCAGCTTCATGACGAAGGACTCAAAGATGTCATCGGAGTCCCATGCCATGTCGGTAAAGAAGGCGAGAGAATCAATTTAATAGAAAAGGTAAGTTAGCTAATAGTAAATCCAGATTTGTATCTACTATTTTAGAGTCCTAGAGGGCCAGCGTGGGAATAAATTTCGATCTTTCACCTTGCTAACTATACTTTAGATGACTGTTTATAAGTTGGGCAATGAAGAACTTAAAAAGGATCATACCAAAAATTTTACAGAGCGCAGAAACTCAATACAGGAGTTTTTTGAAGGAATTCAACAATTCTATACAAAAGCTAATGAAGTTAAAATGAAGTTCAAGGTGACTACAAATACTTGAATTTTTTAATTTAGTTTTACTCCTGAACTTTGATTCATTAATTAATTTCCTACACCTAAGGGGATCGAAAAATTTGGAAAAACTTGAAAGTTATAAGTACGGTTTATGCAACTGAGCCGTGAGTCAAATATCGTGTCTTGTGCAACGAGCAGATTAGAATAAAAATTATCATTCATCCAGGATTCAGGAATGTCCTTTGAATTATTCATGAATTACAAGAAACAGCATAGGTTACGTTCAACATTTTCCTCATCTTCGATCGATAATTACGAGTTATCACGCTAAGGTAGTTTATTAGCTCTTAAATCCAATGTATCGTTAAAGTGATTTCATTATGGACCGTCGCGGCACGCTAAAATTTCTTGGAATTTTAAACGGAGCTGAACTTTGGGCAAGCCTTCCAGCTGTGATGATCTTAGGCAGTTATCGGAGACATTTTCTGCAATCTTTTCAACATGGATCGAGATGTTATTTATTTCCAAAACTTCAAATATGGAATTGAGTTCAGTAGTAATTTTTCATTGTACTTCACTTAACTACAATTATGATGATAATACTGGAGGTGAGACATTATAATAGCTCATAACTATAGAATAGTTGATTAGTATAGTTGAGAGGTGGATGGCAGAAACCCTTCTCCCGAATGAACAAGCTCATTAATTTTCCAAGCTGAGGTAACCAATAAAGAGCAAGTAATATTGGAAAAAGGTGTTTTTAGAAGCGTTCTCTGAAACCATAACTTTTAATCCAACACGCTTCATATTTCAGACCGTCGAGAAATTTGGTGGAGTGGACGTCCTGGTCTCGAATGCAGCCACAAATCCCGCTAAAACAGACGTTTTAGATGTAAGTGCTTAAACTTCTCTGGTTTGTTCAGCGCCTCAACACTAATGACTTTAGACATAACATGAATCTTAGAGTACCTGAAGTTAAACGAGTTGGACACTTCACAAAAATGATAGCCAATGGCATAAAATCACTTTGTTTGTCACAACGACCATTGCAGTCTCGTCATTTGTACTGCAAGCATTTTAGCATATGCCAAAAAGTGCGTAAGACTTGAATTACTATGGACATGCAGAAGTTGTCAATTATGATTAATGATGCTTTTTCTCCGATTAAACTGTACAAAAACGTATCGATCTTGATAAACCTTTTTTATTTGAATTAAATTTTGAAAAACCAAATGATCATTTTCTATCATAGCTCGTTTTTTTCGCAATGTACATCTCTGCAGATGATGCAACTACTCTACGCCACTTCTGTCTGTAAAAAACATACCCGCAGTTCCTTTCCAACGAGGAAGGAAATTTGAGCTTTGTTTTAGCCATTTTTCCCAATCATAGACCCTGAGATTGAGGATGTTGTAAAATATTTTCATTTCCAATTCTTTTAAATTATGAGATGCTTGTAGTGAAATTTCGTGATTTCATTAGTTAAATTTTGTCACCTTTTACAGAACAAACTTTCAAACTTATGGAATGTTTTCACTGTGTCTAACATACATTACCTATCCGTACATGCGAAGTATCAGGATTGACGACTAAAATCTGACTCAAGGTTAAAATTGAAGTTAAAACAATGAAGTCAAGATAAATTAGTTGCAAGGATTTTAACTTGCATTAGAACTCGCGCAGTGTAAGTTTTGCAGCTTAATTTAAAAACATCGATAAATCAAAGAACGACCAGTAACTCTAATGCATAAAGATCATATTTCATGAAAAATATCTATTTTCATGCGTTTTGCAATTCCTCACTCAATCAATTTTAAAATACTACGCTTGATTAGTAGCGGTACCAAACTTTATTAGTAGCGGTACCAAACTTTCGTTAACACGTTGGCCAACTGCGTGGTCCAATGGATTTTAATTGATGTTCTCACGACTACATTCTGAACTTGTACACTATTTTTCCAACGCGTTTTAAAATAGTGCTCTTCTCACCCATTAGGTCACCGAAGCTGAGTGGGACAAAATCTTCGAAGTGAATCTCAAAGCTCCCTGGGCTCTTACGAAGCTTGTCATGCCACACATGATCAGGAAGAACAATGGCTCCATCATCTACATTTCTTCGATCGCAGCCTACCATGGACTTAGATACCCAGTACCCGTGAGTGTTATTGCATCTGCTGGAAAAGTGAGCATTGCAGCCACATCATCAGCCATGGAGAATTTTCTGTCCCATTCCATCGCAGCATCTAAGTGAAAATACCTAAATCAAAATCCTTCAAATTTGAAGGCTAGATATTACATTGTCATTTTTTTGTAGAACTTAGTTCAAGGCGAAACTACAGCTCTACAGCCATCAAATGTAATTCAGTATCATGATGCATGAGGTAAACATAATGTTAAAATAGTTCTATATATGAAAGATGATAAGAAAAGCCAAGGTTTAGGCACATTGTGTTGGTTTAAGCTATTTTGGCAGGTACTAAGGTAGCAAATTTCGGTAAGCTGCACAGGACGGTTGTACTTTACGTTGAAGATTTACGCAACAGTACACACAAACTACTTAGTTCTTATTACAAATTAACCCTTAAGCAAAATTGCACAACTCTGGAACGGCTGCTGCTCTCGCTTATTAAATGAGGCTAGAAATCGTTACTTGGAATTATTCCGTTAAAATTTCAGACAGACAGTCTCGCTTCACCCGAGTTCAAACTGGCCGGTT
>JACJUY010002301.1:0-23179 GCA_014220935.1 Platorchestia sp. MABIK | reverse complement strand
TGCAACATCAGAAAGAGGTACTTCGGGATGAGAATATCACGGTGCTTCCGTGATTCACTTTTCAAGAGGAAAATTGGCGTCTCCCATCAGAAAGTTTCAGAAACACAATGGCGTCTATACTGAGCGAGTGCTAGGGTTCCCACTTAACCCTTTGCCTCCTGACGGGAACTCCAGTTCCCAGATAGCTATAGTGCTTCCAGTTTAGGGACATTGACAAAATTTTAAGGTTATTCAACTAGTTGGGAAATAATTTTAACTAAATGACAAAATTAGGGCAATTAATAGTATTCCTGCAACTAGGTTTTTAGACATTCCAGAAGTCTTGCGCGTGCAATTTGCTATTGAAATCCACTCAATGTAAGCTTCATGGTCTATGCAATACATTTAATACCTTTTTTATTTAACATGAGCAAGTTTTTCATACGCACATGTATTTACAGATAAAATTAAGCAAAAACTAATTTATATTTTTCCTTGATTTTCCGACCATATTTTTGGCGTCGAAGCATACACTTTTAAAGCATATTTTTCTTCAATTTTAAAAGGAAGCACCTGCTTATACAGAAAAAGAAACATGCTGCGGTAATTTTGCTGATATTCCAGGGTACTGAATGTAATTATCTTAGAAAACTTTTACCTTAACTATTTCAGTGTTGGGAAGCCAAGAGTTAATTTTGTTCACGTAAGCGATAAACAGCATCAGTTGCCGTATTAGCTGGTCTTAGAGAATATTTCGTCCAGATGGTGCTCTGACGCTCAATTAACAACGAATTGAAAAAAATTAATTCCTTCGGGCCTAAGCCAGAGGTCTTCAAACTTTCCCTATGCAATGAAAACATTTCTATCGATGCTGTACCATAGCTGTAACAAACTGAATATCGCCTATTTGATCCTAAGAACGAAAACAAAGAAGCATTTTGAAACGATTTGACTAGCAGAGAAAAACAATCCTTCAGATTGGAATGAAAGTTTTCTCAACACGTTGGCTGCCTGTTGAGGCATAAGAGTACCACTAGGTAAATTGCTCATTTACATATCGGTGTAAATGAATAGCTTTCCAGTTGTTTCCACATATTTTTCAGCAGAGATTTACGCATACGAGGTAAAATATCATGTTATTACATTTTCACACTTCTTAGGAAAGATACAATTTTTTTCGAACAGTAAAGTCGTTTCTTAAACTGTTATATATAACCTTACCTTTAAAGAAGAATAGATTATAAGTTAGTTTAAGCCTCCCTAACCGCCACAAAAAAAGTGTATCGAAGAGAGGAAAGAGGAAGGCATCATTTAGTATGGAGATAAGAGAATGAGGAATCTATGCAGAAGGGGCATAAAAAAAGTTGAGAAAGAAGTTCATGAAATAAGATAAAAGGTGAGAAAGAAAGTCAGAGGTGCTGAAAAACTAGACAGCAGTGAACCGAAAAAAGGTGGTCCATCACATTAAAAAAAAAAATTTTAATTCAACAAAAAGAAGGCCTACCTAACTCTCAGCTCGGGCCCTCACATTTTCCCCTGGGAGCGCTAATTCCCAGATACAATAGTTGTATCCCATTGAGGGTTGGGTCAAATTTACGCCCCCTCGACCACAACAAAAATCATCCGAAGAGAGCGAAGAGAGTGCACCATTTAGTAAGGACTGTAGAAAACGAGAATCATTACAGTTTGAATGTCACGTATAAACATCAAATTAGGTGAGAAGAGAAAAAAAGACCTAAAAGAGAGAGCGAAAAAGGTATGAGAACAAGAACAAGACACGTGTGCTAGAAAGCTGGAACAACCCAGGGCTTATCCACAGCTGAGATAAACTAATCCCTGAGAGCACCAGTTGGAATCAAAGGTAAGACCAACCTTATTTGAACTTGTCGTTCATCCAATATCAACTGAGTAAGACCAAACAGCCGACCTTAACAAATCCATTTTGAGGTTTAAATTACTTCCAACATTTCAACTCAATCTGTAGATTAGAATAGCAAAATCAAAACGTCAGTGTTTAAGTCAAGTAATTGTGACAATGCCAAGAGTACTATTTTTCATTGCAACAATCACAAAGCTTCAAAAGTATTGGGTTCCACTTCAGAGCAGAAAATACGTTGTGCGAAGTTTCCACGTTCCCAATAACACGCCAAAGAATTACAAGTAAATGAACAGCGCAAAATTTCACAGTTACCAAAAACTGTGACAGCGCGCGCGATTTCCACAGGGGAATAAAATTTTAAAACTACAAGGCTGGCCGCGTGGATGCATGATAAAATTGCATTTTAAATTCATAAACTGGTCATACCGACAAAAAACGCTACAAAGCTCGCATTACCTCACAAAAATATTTTAATGAATAAATGCGACCTGCAGGAAGCCAAGCATCTTTGATATGAAGCCCGTCAAACTCCAACGAATAATTAAGCCTTCAGGAGTTGTGAGCGGTTACCTAAGAAGAATTTTTTAGGAGTACTGAGCATTTATGGTTGGTACAACCGAGCTTCGAGTCGTGCATCATCTCAAACAGATTTCAAATCTCGAAAAAAATGAATCCAAGTTATTCAAAATTTGAAACCAACAAATTTTTCTCCGTATAAACTCAAGATTGCACTAGTTCATGTTCTACAATTGAAGTATAGACTGTATTGTCTACTCAATCGCTTCCGAAGGTGGCAAGTGCCATTAACTGCAGCAAACCCTCCCCAAGTAGCTCGCTATGCCCACACCAACTGAGAACAAGCCAAGCTTGAAACTTTGAATTAACCCTCGAACACAAACCTGGGTAGATCATACTCGGTCGATGAAGCCTAGATAGCCCTGACCTAAATAAAAGTTTTCAGAATTTTTAGCAGCTACTTCTAAGGCACCCCTGCAGTTTCGAATAACTTGACACAGAGAGAAATGAGAGCTCAAATAGTCTCATTTTACACAGTTTTGTACTTTCAATTCATCTGCTTCATAGCTACGTTTTTCTTCAGAGAAATATTTCCCCATGGTTTGTGATGGTGTAATAAAGGTCATGGGGTTTGTGAACTACAGTTAAAAACTGCCAAGACTTAGGACGGCAATAATAAAAAAAACTTCACGAACAGGCAAGACTTAGTATGGCAATGATTGATAACAAGACTTTATGAACAGGAGAGACATACAATAGCATACACCAAAAGATAAAATTTCCTGAGAGATTTCCATGGAAACGCCAACAAAAACCTACACTTCATTACATATAAACGATAATTAGAAAAACTTACCTGGCTTCAGAAGCGAGGTGTGTGGAGTCAGTAGAGCAACATTCTTGCGTCTTCATCTGGTTCAATTTATTCAGGGAAATGAAGCTCAGCATACAAAAGGCAATATTTTAAGAAAAAGCGTACAACTCACTACCAGGTACTTTTAAGAGTAATTTAAAGAGAATTGGAAACGCTACTTGTCGCACCTAAGACAAAGAACTACGAGCGTGAGTTCATCCTCATGACGAGAATGTTTTTAGGTGCTAATGAAACACAAAACAGCTACTGCACTTAGGCAAAATAAGCTTTTCATCTATTAGACGCCCATCAATACATACTTCATAGGTATATAATAGCACACAAACTTTACATCAGGGGAAGATGACTATGACCACAACAGTTCTATCAACGGTCAACAGAAAACGACCAAGACCGAAGCTCTTTCATCAACAGAAAACGACCAAGACCGCAATTATTTCATCAACAAGAACGACTAAGGTAAAACTGCTTTACCAGCCAGCGTTGCAACGACAAGTTTCATCATCAGAAGATTGATATTTATGACAACAAGAACATCAGAAGAAGATGACTTGGGCCGCTCGTTCTTCATCCATAAAATTATTCAGAGAACGGACTTATAACGATTGTTACGCATGAACCCTTGGACGGTAGTCCATTGGAAACCCAAAGAGTAGCCAAGATTTGATTTCAAATTCATTTACACAACAAACAAAAAATGGTCAATACAATTACATATTTTCCTCAAGTCTGTAAGACTGAAAGTTTCTTCTAAAAAAGTTGTGTTGAAACGAACTAAAGATAGGCATGTCAATTCGTAAAATGGTAAGCAAAAAAAAAACATCTGAAATAGCCTCAGAAACACGAGCCTGGCTCGTGCAACAAACCAGGCACTGAGGAGACTCGACTCGCATGAATGTAACATGCGAGGCACAACAAAAAAAAATCCCGTCTAAAATAAGTGTTAAAACAATTCAAAATAGACAAGAAAACGCTACTTTTCGAACTGATGATACGAACAGCGTAGCAAGTTACTTGTTTTGCAAACCAACAAAAAAGAAAACTTAAACAGAAATGCACTTGGGCAGAAATGTTATCAAAAGAGATGGGCATTACTAGCGGGACATTTGGATAAAAGTTTGCAGCTTCAAGAGGAGCCAGAAACGGCCATCTCTGAGCTCCAGACAGTAATATAACAATGCGGAACGGGCAACCGCACCCAAGGATCATCCAATAGTGAGGTTATCAATGAACTTAGAAGCATGAGAACGCCCCTGTCTTCCTTGGCTTCCCAGAAGTTGAAATGGCTGCGTGTTTGGGTACGTGGTGTCCAAGCCATTCTGTGTCCACAGGGAAATATACCCATAATGACCCAAGTCATTAAAAAAATGAGCACTCGATAGTAGGAGTCTAATGTGAACCAAACCTCCCCTTCCCCCCTGAAAGAGGGCAAGAAAGACCTCCAGAAAGAGGGCAAGAAACACCCCCAAAAAGAGGGTCATAACCTCCAGAAACACAGTAGCCTAGCTACGACCGGACCGCATTACTGGCGCTGTGAGTGAGCCTCTCTCCGAGCGGCGTCCTGCAGCAGCTGTGTGTCTACTTCATCAGCAGGCAGCTGCACGTAGCGCACCACACTGCCGCGCACGAAGCAGTTCTTCACACTCAACTGCACACCAGAACCTCGTGTTAACCTAAACTTGGCCCAGGCTTTGTAGGTTGCTTACACTCATGATAATCTAAGCAAAGCTGCGCTTTTTAGGCGGTTTATGCTTGGGATGACCTAGACAAAACCGTTCTTTTTAGGTTGCTTACGCTCGTAATAACCTAAGTCTGGTACGTGCTGTAATGGTTGCCCAAAATGCTCAATGTTTGAATGTTTTATAGATTTATATCAATGTTCAACTGAATATTATTTTGGGCAAACTGCTAGGAAGTTTTATGGATGTTTATGCTGCTTCCAACATAGTGTATGTTTATAAGTTTTAGTAAAGAGAAGCAATGTTTGGTGCATGACTTTTACATTCATAGACGACAGATAACCATCTCATCAAACAAACTAAAATTATTATTAATAACAGCAAATTTATTTCTAAGATTTAAGCAACAACATCCCATTATTTTCCTAATCAAAATGGCAGACACACAAATCAACTTATTTTCTTCTTAAGAGATGATGCTCAGTTCTACAGCGAGGAAAATCTCACATCAAAAGTATTTCTTTCTAAACAGAAGTAGCAGCAATCAAAAGTAAGTGTAGACCACAATAAATAGCATGCAGTTAGTTCCCACACGCACAAAGGCTGTAGAAATGTGAATGAGCTCAAGAACACCAACAAAAATTGACAGGAGGATATCTCCAAAACCTTGTCCTTACAAATATTGTCAACCATGCATGGTGGATTTATTACCCCCTTGTCCTCAACCTAAAGGAATTTGGAAACCGTGCACAGTGGCCTCATTATGGCTGCCCTTGCCGTAGAGAAATATTGTGAATAGTGCACAGTGAACATTAATGCTGCACTCCATTAAGGTGTATACCTGCAGTTAACTATGCATGTTGGGCAAGGTATTTGTCTTATAATGAACACAACACTAATACTGTGTAAAAGTAAAACTATCAATCATTATCTTCTCATTTTATAGAAAGAACAGGAACAACATAATATTGAAAAACAGGACAAGAATAGAAATATGGTACATTAAGCAGGACGTATTAGATGACATTGCCCTCAAATACTAACCCCAAAAAAAACAATGTTACAAGGAAACCTCAGCCTAGTTGTTACACAAAGCAAGCAAGTCAGCATGCAACAACAACAACAGTCTCTTACCATGTGAGGGTACTTGTCAGCATCTGTGACGTTGATGTCCGTCAACTTGATGTTGAGGTACTGGTCCACCGAGTGCAGGGTACCGCAGATGCTGTAAAACAAAGCTCAGTCAAATATGAGAGTCCTTTATTTTTCAGCTGGATAACACTTACTATGAAGATCAAGTTGAGCTGCGGTCTCAGCTCGTTGCATTACTGAGTGATAAACTTGAAAGCATCCACCTATGTAGGCAAATCACAGACAATGGAAATGCTGTCATAAATTTTTTTTTGCAAGTTTGAGTCTACATGTAAGTGTAAGGAAAATGAATAGAGCAGCACTGCATTCATTTGTGAGGAGAGAGATATAAGTTTATTGCACTCCAATGCAGCACTCAATATAACGTAAAACGATAGACTAAGTTGAGCTTGCGTCTCAAATGCACATGAGCTCACCCCACTCTACAGTGATACATACATTGCATTAGTAAAAATGTCAAAATTAAATAATATATGCAACAATCTTTATAAAATAAAATGAATATAGATGTTCCAAAACAAATAACAAAAAATGTTATGCAAATTACATGTAAAGCTATGCAGAAGTAGACACATAACACCTGCATCAACAGTGACAACACACTTTAAATAATTATGATTTACATAAAAATCAATTTATTCATACTAAAGTACCAAATTCTCCAGACCAAAAGAAAAATTTCACCTTTGAACATACCAACATTCATTAAAATGCTGTTAATTGAAAAAAGGTCGATTTTCTTGAAACAGGCAAAACAAAAATACTGTATTCAATTGCACTCAGAACTTGCATTAGGGTCATAGATAAGACCTGCTTCAGTTGCTTACCTCAGATCATTTTTGAGCTCCACCACAACATCTTTGCCAATCAGTGACTTGAAGAATGAGTAGAACAACTGCACAGAGGAGAGTAATGAAAACACTACTAATCATTGCACACATGCATAAAAAACATTAGAGCTCCCAAAATTATTATGCCCACATTCCATGCGGGCCTAAAAACTTTAGGAGGCTCTCATTCAAAATGGGCATCCTATATTTCTCTTACAGTATTAGTATGCAACCAAGTAGCAGAATGATGATGTAAAATACTGTTCAATGAAACTTGATTAACCCCATAATGACCAAATCTTTGGCTTGAATGAAATTTTTGGCTCTATAATAATTTCTCTCAAATTAAAATACAAAAAATTCAGTATATATGAACTTCTCATCAAAACATTTAGAATATAAGAACAATGAGAGTGATTTCCCAACGTCCTTCAAGAAGGACGTTGGTCTATAAACAGTGAAGTAAAATATTTTTTACTGACATCAATGCTTGCCTATATAATACACCTGCATAGTGAGGCAAATAAGTGCCAACACCTAGTCACACTGTTGATAGATACAACTGAGTTAAAATAACACAAACATATCCATAGCGTAATTAACTCTCAAATATCAAAAATGCTACAATTTACAGAAAAGAAAATAATAGAGAAAAATCAGGCATGATTCTTACAATATTTGCTAATGGAAATTCAATAAATATCAACTTGCGTGATTCATATTATAAATGAACATAAATCTAAATTAATTAGTAAATGTAAATCAATTTTAAAGGTTAGGAAGCACAAGTAACAATTTTCTACATTTAATTACCTCAATTCACACTGATGTCAACAAATTCTTATCATAAGTCAAGCCATTGAGTTTTTTAAAGCAAAATATTGTCAAAAAATTAATAACCATTACATGTGAGTAAACTTAAATTATTGTACACGCTTACCTTTGGGAATATCTACTAAAAAATTATGCTCATCTAGTTGATCAAAATAATTTTAAAATTTTCATTTGCTCAAAATTTAGGAATTTATCAGAATATGTCAAAAAAATCTTCAGTTTAATTACATCATCAAGTTTAGCTTTTACTTACCATTGTATTGATGAATCTAGAAATCAAGATTTGGTTGAACTGTGAAAAATTGTGAGGAAAATTCTGTAAGAAAACATTCATTTACAATTATTGAAATGAAAGAGTTAACAACCTCATATTCTGTAAAAGGAACTACAATTTCAGACAAACAAAGACTGGACTGTAAATGACACATAACAAAAGCATACAAAAAACAGTAAACTTTATGTGCAGTTGAGCCTCAATTTGGTTGTGCTTTAGCCTAGTTGGCCAAATTTGATTTCAAAAAATATATGATCAATGGCATCAAAATCTGAAATGCACTTTTAATGAAGGATAGACACTGAATAAATTTTATGGTGAATATTGGGAAAGCGGTGTAGTGCTGCCTTGATCATTTTTATAATTGCACTACTCCCAGTGAAACTGATTAATTCCCTAACAATGCTCTTTGTTAGTTTTTTAAGCATGTATTCGAGTGTTAGGCTAACTGAAGTTTCAATCAGGTAAGTTATTTCATCCATCTCTTTTCAAGATTTGAATATATACTTGGTACTATTCTAGTTGGAATGCATCTCAAGATTATAAAATAAAACGCATATCTTTTGTTCAATGTGACATATTCAAAGCTAGGTATATTGATTATATTATCTATTGCTGTTGTTATGAAGCACGCATATGAAACTTGTTTAGCATTTCTAATTTATTTTAGCTTTATAATTCAACTCTTATAGTTGATCAGTTTGATGCAGAAAAAAAATTTTGTGCTATTTCTATATCAAATACTAAAATGAACAAAAATTGTAATTTTCTATCTATTCACTCAACAAGATTTATGACTTCATCATTACCACAAAAATTAGACTAAAAATCAGAAAAGATGATCCAAGATAACAGTTTGGGTAATTTAAAATTAAACTATAGGACTATAGAAAAACATCTCAATCATCATTGATTAGAGATGAATGTCAGATCAATGAATAATAATGAAGGCAATTACAAACAGACAAGTCATGCCATCTTACTTTTTTCCCTCATCCACTTCTTCATTAGGTTTCCACCTGAATCCCCTGGGCCCATAACACAACCACACATACTGGCACCTCAAAATATAAAGCAAAACATGATTGTAATGCTCATTCCAAGGAACACTAGCTCTGGCATTCTGGAGTTACAATAGGAAAATATATTTGGCAGCTATATTTGGTAGGTCTATCCTAAACGAAGACTTTCATATAAGATTGCTGAACCAAAATTTATAAAATGGTTATGTTAACTAAGTTTACAAATCAATTAAATAATGTACATTCAAAATGACTATTTAGATATAACTCAAGAAAAAGTGAACTCCTAAATTTAGATCATAGTTCTTTTTGCATTGGTATGTGATGAAAAATCACATTTTCATACCAGAACCTAACACTTTAAACTTTTAACCTGTTCCGTTTCTAGCATCAAAACATAAGAAAAGAGACATTCTGAGACAACATGATAAAAATGGACATGACTAAAAGTTGATAGCTTAGATTTTAAATGAAAGTTACAGCTAATTTCAAGGCACCTTATGTTAATTAAGAAAAAAAAGACAATCATAGTTCAAGATGATTATAAATTCAAATTAACCATTGAAATTATTAGAATTAATTATCTATCAAAAATTGCTCATAATTTTGCAAAAATAGAGAAACAACTGTACATTCCCTAAAAAATGTAAATGATAAGCTCATAGCTTATACTTCAGAAATGCTTTTGCAGTGCTAAAGAACTAAATTCAATAGACTATGTTCTGATCAATGCATACATCATCTACTTTGATAATTGTGTGTACACCGTAATTGAATAGTTCAATGTAAGATAAATGAAACACTAATCTCGGTTTAGAGTAATGAATAAGTCGGTTAGTTTAAATCAGTTTTTATTAGATGGCAGGACACAAGCCAGCTGTGCACAACAAGGAGTTTCAATCCTCCGCCGACGTTCTGCTAAAGTTCTTCTCTGCAATGAACACAGAAAGGCGGCGATCTCCAACGCAGGAATTGTGCATTTTTCGAGGAATTTAAATGATTTAATACTCCACCCTAAGCTGAATTATTTGTATTTCGATAGAGTGAAAAGTAATGGAAGCAAAAATAAATATTCAATTCTCATACACATTTTTCAGGAAGTCATTATTTACGCTCTCATTTTGATTTGTGAACACATCTACTAGTTTCATATATTTTGAGTCAAATATTTATTTTTCATATGTATATGCTTTTACTTCCAATCATTATACTTTCAAAAATTTCAACGGATGCTACTGTCGCAAATCCAGCCTTGCTCCTTACTAAAGTCCCGTGCAAGACAGCCCATATCTTGCATAATTAGGGACTAGGTCTGCTTTTATAACAAACTGGCCTAAAAAGTAAGAACGCTAACTATTTATGACAAGCGGGGCAATGGTGGGAGTGCTTCACTTTCTTGGCGACCTTAATAACCTTGGACATGCATAAAATGTTCGTTTGTCTTTACGAGCGAATCCGAAGCCTCAGCTACGGATCCAAGCGAAGTTGAGGAGGGGCCTTCGCGGGTTGCTTCCTCAGATGACAACGATGAGTGGTCCGGGGCGCATGTCTACAGTGTGCTCTGACCTATACCGGCCCCGCTTCAAGGAAGCTTAATCCTTGACAGCCGGCCTTTTGTGAAGAAATGTTCACCGGAACTTAATCTTCGAAACTAAGACGTCGAGGTGAGCATTCTCTTTATCTATTGTCCTACTTGTCATAAGTTTTTGTTATTTGCAGCGTGTACTGACCCGTTCAGGGTGTCAGCTAAAGACTATGTTTCCTGTGCCAGTTAGTTCTGGAAGTTTCTCGCCGCAGAAGCGGGTTGGCGAGACACTACAGAAGGCTAAGCTCAAGTGTGAATGTAAGTCACAGTACCGTGATGTAAGTCGAGACTTGCCTAAAAGGCATTCTTCATCGGTATTTACTGTATTTCTGAACTTAAAATCATCTTTCCTGGAGTATACATTTTTCTTTTCTTTGATTATATTCCATATAGCTCATGGCATGGCTATTGTCTACATTTATGGTTACGCTATCAATATCAATTTAAGACCTTCATGTTGAGAAACGTTTGAAAGCAAATTGGTAAAAATGTATTTATACCTCACCTTTTTTCATGAAATTAATTTTTTTATCCGATTGCTTGTACAAATTAATTTATCATGTTTAGCTTATGATCATTTGTATTTGTATGACCTTCTACTATAGTACACGAAATTTGATGCAAGTATTGACTCAGGTTTATTAACTATATTTACTTCAATTATTCGTGAACATAGGGAAGCAACTCTTACGACGGTTAACCACAAACTGAAGCATAGCAGGCGTCGAAAAAACTATTTTTAAATTCTTTCTATTGTAAATCTGTATGTGCCTCGCTGATAATCGAAATAATGAGCCAGACTGACGCTTATATCAAACCTAATCGATGACGCATACACAAAAAAAAAGAATATTTTATTCCAATCAAGCCTGATACATATCATCTTGTACATTTTTTTCAAATGCCTGATAACCAACACCAGGACGCAATGACCGTAACTCCCGGTAAAGGCGGTTCGCATTTTCGACACCTGCAGCTGGGTAGGGTCAGGAATTATGGCTGAGTTCTCCCTTTTTCCAACGGAGTGAATCATCGGGCGGCATTGTCAGGGTTCGAGCTACCGACACCTTCCCGTGAAGGGCGGGCGCTCTTACCCACTCGGCCACTGTGACCAGGTGGTCGAGTGAGCGCCTTTTTGAGAAGAGTCGGTAATTCAAATTCCGGCAACGTCGTCTGGTGATTCTCTCCGTTGGGAAAAGAGAGAAGTCAGCCATAATTCATCTACTCATTGAGCTTGCACCTCAGGAATTCATCTACGCATTCAGTTTACACCTCACTCATTCCCCTTCGGTTAAAACGCTGAAAAACTGTCTTAATGTCATGATACTAATATCATACTTTAACCATCAGTGGGGATGTTTTCTTTGAGTGCATTATGAAAGAGGTGGTAGTGACTGGGGATTGACAGTCACTGTGGCATTGTAGCTACGGAAGCATGGCAGTTACGGGGAGTTGGCAGGCCTAAATTTGAAATTCTTGTCAATAAAATTGTTGCGACGTCCGGTAAATCACAATAAAGGCTTTTATTTCCATTTAATGTGTTCTATCTTTTGACGCAATTAAAATGGTTTAACCATTTCATCACGCTAGATCAATATGAAATGCGCTTGTAATAGATAGTAAATAGATAAAAAGGTCGAGCCATTTTAACTCGTTGACTGCGATGGGCTAACCTGAAATTTAATATTCAACTCAAATTTAAACTCAAAAGTTGTTAAAATTTTTATAAATAGCAATAATTAACTGGGTATGGTATACTAAATACCATTAATTTATCCTGTTCACCCCATTCTCACGGTAGTTAACGGTTGGTTTGGTTAGGTTGTAAGTACAAGAATTTGGAAATCAACTTTGCTGCTTGGATACATTTCTATCCTTCCTAAGAAATATGAAAAATACATTTGCAAGATAAAATTTCACCTCGGATGAAAACAGCTATTTTTAAAAAGGTCACATAACAGATGAAATGTGATTTATTTTTACCGGTACGTGAATAAGCAGTTTATCTAGTGGTACACATACGGCCCAATACGCGGGAAACGTGTTAAAAAGACTGTTATAAATGTTTCAAACGACCCAACGATGGGCCGTTTCGCAGCTGTAAAAACGTAAGCACGACCCACCGGTGGGTCGTATAGCAAGCAACGTGCTAGGTAAAAAAAACACATAAGCCTGAGTTCGATTTCATTTAAGTAAAGTTCACTGTGGACGAGGTCATTTGAAACTCGGTTATTTCACGGCATTTTTTTTTTTCTGCCGTCAAACTCTGACCTGAAAGGCGTTAATTCTCAGGCGCACCCACAACGGAAAGCATAATTAAGTCCTTAAAGAATATTAGGCTAACACTATTTGTCCCAAGATAGTATAGATAATTATTAAAATATAAAATAATTTATTAATCTACTACTTAAATAGATTTTCACACAAGTTATAAATAATCATAAATAGTGAGAGGGATGAGTTCAAGTTTTTGAAACGTGTGAATCTCTCCTCATAATTACTCCATTTTTGTTTCTGGTGCATGAGAGATGCTGACAAGATAACTAATGGATACCATTCCATGATTTGCATGAATCTAACAGCAAGGGAACACACATCCAACAAATCATAAAACGGACCAAAAGTGTGATGAAGTTGACAGATATCTTGGGAGATATAAGAATAATTACGAAGTTTATGGAAAGCACAGAGCATTTCAATTTTTCTTCTAGGCCAGTGTTATTCACTAACTTTTACAAGAGAGCCCCTTCTGTTAAACGCATTGACTGAGAGAGCCGCAGCTGCTCCAAGTTAACGTATATTATATTAATTTTATTGCAATTAATTACTTTATTAATTTTCTGAGAGCCGTCAATTGAGTCATCGCGAGCCACTGCTCTAGGCTATTTATCGCATTCGTAAAACTAAGAATTTTTTAGGAAATTTTGAAGATCAAATTTAACAACACAAGCGGAACAAAACGGCTAGCATGATTCATTGTCTTCCGCGTCCAATAGAACACTAAACTAAAATATGCATAAACTGTGAAACACTTCAAAAGATTCTCATAATAGTTCTCACTAAAGCTTTGAGTGTTTACAAAACTACGAAATGATACAGCGCAGAGACTTAGCTCAGAATATTTAATACAATAGCTCAGAAAATCTCCTTCCTGAAATCGAATCCGAACTCATCGCACTTATAGCGGAGGGTGCGAGCGAGAGTGGGGGGCCCGCAGTAGAAGACGGTGATGCGGCCTCTGCCCTCCGTGCTCAGCTGGCGGAACACCTGGTCCGAGAGACACGACACCATAACGTCAGCTCTAAAGCATGTAGCTAGCACGCTTATTGATTTTCAGCGAAACACGGCTTTTTTTGTGAATTTTATGTGATGTTATTTATTGATTTTAGTTGAAAAGCAGGTTTTGTGAATTTTACGTCATGTTATTCGTTTATTTAAAATGAAACTCAGTTTTTACGCAACTAATTTTAAGTCATTTCATCAATGGGTTTATATTGAATTACCGTTTGAATGTATGTTATAGCATGTTATTAATTGACTTTAAATGAAACTCAGTTTTTATGAATGTTATCCCACATTTTTAATTGATTTTAACTTGAACAAAGTTTTTGTAAATATTTTGCGATGTTATAAATTGATTCAGATTGAAATACAGTTTTCATGAATGTTAAGTCATGTTATTTAAGGCAACATACACACCTTTTCATTTCGCGTGGTGTGGCCCCTTTCACGCACGCTTGATCCTTTAGTTATACAAATGTTTCTTACGTCTATATCTGAGGCATTGGTCCAATTCGTACAACATGATCTTATGCGAACCAGTTAGAGATTCACTAACTAAAGATCATATGATGAAAGATTTTAGGAACCGAAGCTATTTTTTGGGCCATCTTTATCCCAGTTGTGTCTCCCAGAATAACTGGAACTGACCTTATCCCAGTTGGGTCTCCCAGAATTACTGGAACTGACCTTATCCTAGTTGTGTCTCCCAGAATAACTGGAACTGACCTTATCCCAGTTGTGTCTCCCAGAATAACTGGAACTGACCTTATCCCAGTTGGGTCTCCCAGAATTACTGGAACTGACCTTATCCCAGTTGTGCCTCCCAGAATTACTGGAACTGACCTTATCCCAATTGTGCCTCCCAGCATTACTGGAACTGACCTTATCCCAATTGTGCCTCCCAGCATTACTGGAACTGACCTTATCCCAATTGTGCCTCCCAGAATTACTGGAACTGACCTTATCCCAGTTTTGCCTCCCAGCATTACTGGAACTGACCTTATCCCAATTGTGCCTCCCAGCATTACTGGAACTGACCTTATCCCAGTTGTGCCTCCCAGAAGTACTGGAACTGACCTTATCCCAATTGTGCCTCCCAGAATTACTGGAACTGACCTTATCCCAGTTGTGCCTCCCAGAATTACTGGAACTGACCTTATCCCAATTGGGTCTGCCAGCATTAGTGCGCGTCTTCAATCCGGTGATGAGATCACGTTTGCTCTGAGGAGATGTTGAAGCTGTTATCATCATACTGAATGGAAGACACTCAAACCGAAAACTTTAGAAATGAATAGAAGCAGACCAAAAATTTGACGTTCAAATTCGTATTCTTCGGAGAATCCGTCATAATTTTTAGTTTCAAGTCCGAGCTGTCAACAGCGATTTTACGAAAGTGCATTCACAAATAGTTTGGTGTTGATAATTAGTAGAAAAGACTACCAATGTTTTTTTTTGTACTGCAAAGAGTTGGAAAATGAGTTTCCTCTATACGCAGTACTATAAGATAATTTCAACTCTTGGAATTGCCTACCCAGGAATTTTAAAGTTGTATTTTTACGTTTTTTATTCAGTTCGAATATTTTTAATTTTGATATATCAGGCCTTGCAAACTACGGCACGAGCCGTCATTGGAGGCACTGCCAGAATGTTGTGCCAAGTAACAGGCCCCAACTTGAGGAAGCTATGAATAAAATCTATCTGTTTGCTTTCGAAATTGAGAAATAAGCACGAGCGGTGCTCGAGATACCTTAGAGTTAGATTTGAGCACTGAATCAAGAGTCCAATACATAAATAAATAAATCTCATGGGGAACAAGAATATGATTTTTCTAGCAAAATATGCAAAGGCGACACAGAAAATAGATTACAGCACGCGTTTAAATAATGCTTATGCAGAGTGAGATAATAGTTTATCTATAGCGAACTGTGAAAAAGAGACACGGAATGTAGACTACAACACGCATGGAAGAAACTCGTGGTGGTTATCCCATGACAAAAAGCCCACTTACTCTCTCATGCAGCAAGTCTAAAGCGAGCTGGAGGCCAACTGCCTTCATGTCTGTTTTCTGGAGGGCGGACGTGATGTACATATGCATGTCGAGGAACCTGTCGAGCACGCCGCCCTGTTCAGCCTGCTCGATCTCCAACCGCGACAGCAGGTCCACGAACCACTCGAACGACCGCTGGTCTCGGTTGATCCAGAAGAAATCCACCTTGAGAACATACAGTTATCAAATAACGCTGTCAGTTCAAAGCAGGATTAGAGACCGAGCTAAGTGAGCATTTGAAAACCTTCCTGGATTGGCAGATATTTGGTGCTTCAATTTTATTTGTAAAAAGCGCAGACTCGAGAATTTTTGGTTGGGAAAAACTATTTCGTAGTATCGCCAAGTCGACACAAGAACTCACGTTTCCGGCTATGCCACAAAAACTACGTAAAATGTTAAAAAAATTCGACTCCTGGCCCGGATGATAAAAAATCAACGACCTTTATATCTGAGTAATGGAAAATCCAAAGTTTAGTCGATAAAGAGTCACTAAGCGTTTTTCTAGGCAATGGGAAATTCAGCTTGTGAACTATAAAGAAGCACCAAGTTTTATTTCTGAGTAATGGAAAATCCAGCTTTTGGACAATAATGAGTGAGCAAGCGTTATTTCTGAGTCATGGAAAATCTAGCTTATGGACGATAAAGAATCCACAAGCCGTATTTTTTGTGTCATGGAAAGTAGGCGCACCTTCTTCAGGTTCATGACAGAGCGCGGAATGACGGAGGTCCAGGAGTGCTGGCACTTGGGGCACGAGTGTCGCGCCTTCAGGTACTTGTGCATGATGGACTGCAGGATGGAGGCGAAGGGCGTCACGCCGATGCCCGTCGCTATCAGCACCGCGTGCTGGGCGCGGAAAATGTGGCTCGACGGCGCTCCGTAGGGTCCGTCTATGTAGATCTGACGCGCAAGTTGAACCATGTTTCATCCGAATCAAGTTGATTATTTTAAACATAGCTTTTTTGATGCCTTAAACCGTCTATGTAGATCTGACACGCAAGTTTAACTGTATTTTATTCTAATCAATTGGTCATCTTTAACAGTTTTTCAAATGTAAAGGACCGTCTGTAGATCTAACGCGCAAGTTAAACTGTGTTTTATTCTAGTCAATTGATCATCTTAAACATGGTTTTCCAAATGATAAGGTCCGTCTATGTAGATACAAAGCACAAATTAAACCGTGTTTTATCTTAATTAAGTTGGTCATTTTGAACATGGTTTTCTCAAATGCTTATAGAACCGTCCACGTAGATCTGAGTTTGACGCATGTTTGTCTGTATCTAGTTGATCATTTTGAACATAATTCCTTTAAAATGTTTAGAAAAAATGCTCAGAACCGTCTATGTAGATCTGACGCACAAGTTAAACAGTGATTTGTCGGAATCAAGTTGGTCATTTTAAACAGTTTTTTTAAATGCCTAGAACCGTCTACGTAGATCTGATGCGCAAGTTAAAGCGATCTTTATTCTAATCTAGTTGATCATTTTGAACGTAGTTTATTTTACATTCCATGAACCATCTATGTAGACCTACCTGATTCGAAAAATTAACATTAGAATTAGGGCCGAGGCTGTGTAACATGAGAAGATGACAACGTGAGAAGAACACAACATGAGAAGATGACAACATGAGAAGATGACAACATGAGAAGATGACAACAAGAGAAGATGACTACATGAGAAGATTACAACATGAGAACATGACAACAAGAGAAGATGACTACATGAAAAGATTACAACATGAGAACATGACAACAAGAGAAGATGGCAGCAGGAGGTGACAACATGAGAAAATGACAACAAGAGAAGAAGACAACATGAGAAGAAAACACGAGACGAAGACAAAACGAGAAGAAAACAACACGAGAAGAACACAAAATAAGAAGATGACAACACAAAAAGACGACAACATGAAAAGAAGACAACACGAGAAGAAAACAAAACGAGACGAAGACACCATGAGAAGAAGACACCACGAGAAGAAGACCTGAGAAGAAGACACCACGAGAACAAGACAGCACGAGAAGAAGACATGAGAAGAAGACACCACGAGAACAAGACACCATGAGAACAAGACACCACCAGAAGAAGACCTGAGAAGAAAACACCACGAGAACAAAACACTTCGAGAACAAGACACCACGAGAACAAGACACCACGAGAACAAGACACCACGAGAACAAGATACCACGAGAAGAAGACCTGAGAAGAAGACACCACGAGAACAAGACACCACGAGAAGAAAACCTGAGAAGAAGACACCACTAGAACAAGACACCACGAGAAGAAGACCTGAGAAGAAGACACCACGAGAACAAGACACNACAAGACACCACGCGAACAAGATACCACGAGAAGAAGACCTGAGAAGAAGACACCACAAGAACAAGACACCACGAGAACAAGACACCACGAGAAGAAGACACCACGAGAAGAAGACACCACGAGAAGAAGACACCACGAGAACAAGACGCCACGTGAACAAGACACCGCGAAAAGAAAACCTGGGGAGAAGACACCACGAGAAGAAGACACCACGAGAAGCAGGCCTCCAGCAAACACAGACCTCGAGAGGAGGGCCGCTCGCCTGCGTGATGGCCAGCGCGCTGAAGTCCTCCAGTCTGCTCAGCCTGCGCGGCTTCTGCGCGGTCTCGCCCTTGTCTGATCAGCCGCCACCCACAGAAGTTAACTTTATCATTGTATCAAATTTAGAATAACTTAATGAGGGGAATACATTTCCATGTTTTCCCATCAATCATTTGTTCGATAATTGACATGGATATTATGATGTCCATGTTTGTTCATCAATTATAAGGATCTTTATGTTAAACGTTTTGAAAACAGTGAAGTTTTCTGGGCATCTTTGCCAAAACTGAATTTTTTCTCTTTTCTGAAATACAGTCAAGCCTCGTTATCTACACCGTTAAGCAAATGCGGTACTTGATTGAAGTTTTGCATTACGACGAGTAATTTTTGATCATAGTAAACGTTTTAATAAGATGATGATGTTGTGGTGCTTCTTGAGGATGGATTATGCACAGTTCATTTGTTACCTTAGTGATTCATAACGCTTGAAATCTCATAAGCCAAGGTTTGCACTATTTTTATCAATTTCGCTTAAAAGTAAAATAAATACATACGACCATGACTTAATTACCAGAGCACAATCAAGGTTTGCACCATTTTTTTCATTTCGCCCAAAAGCAATACATATATTTATCTACAGCCAGTACTTAGAAAAATATAATTTCAGAGGGAAGTTTGGTTCAGGCTCGAGAAAGAAGTCATTCATTCTTACCGGGGTTGCCTTCTCTGCCGGAGTCGGTTCGCACCTCCAACATATTGCCGCTCTGCTCTCTGCACAGATGTCGCTGTATTTACTACCATAGTTAACACTATAGACTTTAGCACAGCAATATTGGTACAAGATAAACACTTTAGAACTGATCTGTAGATGCAGCTGGCCGGTTGAATTTTGCACGTTTTTCAGCGAGTTGAGAGAGATTCATGTGCGTCAAAGGATTTTTCGTTGCCGAGAGACAAAATTCGAGTTCATGATGAGCTACACGCAGCGCTGTGAGCTGTGGAGCAAGTGAATAAGGAGCCAGAAATTCCGTTTCTTTGTGTACAATTTGCATTTCGTCCGTCATCATAAGTGGGGTATAAAATTTATTGCGTTTACTGAGGTGTCGACGTCTCTGCTCGCATCGTTGTCTCGCTAGGTTCACTACAGTTTGGACGTTTTGCCTGCATCGTTGTCTTGTTTTCTCTAGAATTTAACCATAATCAGTTTCAGTTCTGGGCGAATTCTAATTCAAGTAGAAGATTTGTTGACATATAACGGTAATCAAAACTTCAGGCGAGAAATATCTGTGGGATGTTTTCTAGATGATCACCTGACCATTACGTTTATTAATCTTGCCTATTATACTAATTCCAATGGACAGGAATATTGTTTCTACTTTATTGCTGATGTGTGAAGCTTACAGTTCTTGACATCCGTGATGCTGATTCATGCAAAGCAATCAGTAAAGTATATTTATCCTGCTTTTCTTTATGTAGGTACTCAAAAAATAAATCCTCAAAGAGCTTTGTGAACTCATGGAATATTTTTCATCTACCTACAGTAGGTGTCGACAAAGATAATTCTCAAAAGACGTGACGAGTTGGTTGAATATCAGTTGAAGTTATTAATAAGATCAAAAAGTGCCATACCTGAAGAGAAATATGAAAACAAGTTTAGCTAGATACCTTTTTCCAGCTGGACTGAGTGATGCGAGAGTAGCAACAGCAACAGGGCTGAGTGATTATGAGACAAGAAGGGGAGAAGACAAGATTAGGCAACTTCCTATAAGAATTTGAGTGTTGAAAAATATCTGATTTGCTTTCAAGGCTATAGTACTTACCCATTCTCGATCTTGACTTGCGTATTCATGTCACTGCCGTACTGCAGCTGGTGCTGTTGCTGGCGCTGGTGCTGCTGGAGCAGCTGCTCGAGCTGCTGCTGCTGTTTCTGCCGCTCGAAATGTGAGTGCAGTCTGTTGGTCCACTCGCCCACCGCTCGGATGTGCAGCCGCAGGGCGCCTGCTCCACACACACACACACACACACACACACACACGCACCACATAGTCATTTCATTGTGGAGGCACAAGTTCGCTATCAAGATCCTTCCCATTTTTCATCGTTAATGATATTCTTCGTTATTTTTCATTGTTATCGAAATTTGTCTTAATTTTTTTCTTGGATGATACGATTCTGCTTCATTTGTCATTGTTTGTGATATTCTTCGTTGTTAAGATTCTTCCACATTTTTCATCGTAAGTAATGGTCTTCGTCATTTTTCTTTGTTATTAAGATTCATTCTCATTTTTCATAGTTAAAAATATTCTTCGCCATTTTTCTTTGTTGTTAAAATTCTTTCTCAATTTTCTCCGCCATTTAGATTTGCTTTATATTTCTCCGTTATACAGATGCTGATTTATCTTTCCTCTTTATCAAAAAATTCTTCACCATTTTTCATCATCATTAAATTTCCTTCACACTTTTAGAAGTGCAAAGTAGATACATATTAATAGAGATATGTAATTAAAAAAAATCGCTTTCTGCCAACCTACAGTATATCAGAACGTAAACATTCACGTCTACGTATCGTTGATAAAGGAGTTTGTGACGAAAGAGTATTTGCGTCCGGCCTGAGACACACGCAGTTTTCTTTCCCGTAACCCGTAAATCGCTGAAGATAATCTTTTTGTTCATTTCTCCTATGTCCCATTGAACACTTAAATTGGTTGGTGCGCCTCTCTTTCACCCTTATTAAGGATGCTCAATGACCGTATCTGTGATGTGAGTTTCACAGTGCACAAGGACAAGAATGTTTTAATCGCGAGTACTATTAGGATGAATATATTTGTTTGTCCTCCACATTTAGAAGATTTTTTCAAGGAAAATATCGAATACCGTCAGTTTTGACGGTATAGATCCATTTTAGTTCAAGCAAGCAAGCAAAATACACCAGTCTATAATAATCAAAACTCACCATCTTGTTCATATTATCTATTAGGATGGCTATATATGTCATTCACATTTGGAAGAATTATTTAAGGAAACCATCAAATCATGTCACATTTGACGGGTTCTAAAATTACATCCGCATTAATGCGTCTGATTCTTAAAATGAAAAGCAAGGCGAAAATCGCTGTCCGTATGGTCATTTTATTAATGTGTAGTAACTATACTTCAGTCACTCTTGGGTCACCAATATTATTGTAAGACCTGATGCTGCTACTTCGGCCATTGAGTTCGGGCTTCTCCTCTGCGCATCACAAATACCTACCGGAGGAGAAGCATAAGTAAGACCGCTACTTCACTTGCCGCAATAGAACTCAATGGCTGAAGTAGCAACAGCAGGTCTTACAAATGCAATTAGTAAAGTCTAGATGGATAAAATTGAACGTTTCAAACACAACAGTTCATCGTCAGCGAAAAAAAACCTGCGACGAAACTAATATGAGTAAATTGAAAGTACAACATGCAACATAATATTACAACATAAATTGAAAATTGTCGTAGATATAAAACTATAAAATAGTGCTAAGAACTAAAACGCTAGTCTATAATAGTCAAAGCTTACCGTCCTGTTCCGGAGCAGAGGAGAGCGTGAAAGGATGCCACTCATACTTAGCGATGGCCGGGATGTTCACGAAGACGTAGTCGCCGGGGTGGAACTGGAAGCTCACAGGCCGGTGGATGATCAAGTTTGTCACTTTAGATGGCAGCAACACTCCCGAACTGGAAATGACAGAAGCTGAAAACTGGAACTGGGATTTCCACACACATGAAGAAAATATCCAAGTTTGTTACTTTAGAAGGCAGCAACACTCCAAAACTGAAAATGGCAGATGCTGAAAACTGGAACTGGGATTTCCATGTACATGAAAAAAATATCTGAATATGCTTGCTCAAACAGTAGGTACGGAGATGTAGGAATACTGATGTATTGAAGTGACCTTGCAAGTATTGGACATCAGTGTTCAGGAGAATATCAGAAAATATACAATTTCTGACCCGTTTCCCTATTATTCGCACTTCACGCTCCAACAAAAGACGACAGTTTTCTTGTAATGCGGAGTACACAACACTATCCCTAACCCTTTCCTGTACCGAGTGCCAGATATGGCACAAAGAAAATTACAGAAAGCAAGCAAGCAAGCAAAATATTTAATTGCTACGCTTTTTCGCTATGCCATTTTTTGTACAACGCAACCATCACTTTCTGACCGATATCTACTTTGTTAATGAAAGTACTTTACTCTATACTTCACGCTTCATGTTAGTGCACTTCTCAGGGTAACAGTTTTCCTTTCCATTTTTAAACGGTGAAAGAAAGAGCTATGCTATGAAATGGTTCAGAGACTGTTAGAGTGTAGCAGCTAGGTTACAAGTGCAATAGAATCGTTCGTCCAGCAGAATTAGAGGCCATCAAATGACATCACACCTGATGTAGTGGTAGAAGTAGTATTAGTAGTATTGGTAGTAGTACTAATACTACTAATACTACTTCTACCACTACATCAGGTGTGATGTAGTATTAGTAGTATTGGTAGTAGTACTGTAGCAGAAGTACACATGACAACACACCTGACGTAGTAGAAGTAGTAGTAGCAGAAGTACACATGGCAACACACCTGACGTAGAAGAAGTAGTAGTAGCAGAAGTACACATGGCAA
>JACJUY010002300.1:80192-102042 GCA_014220935.1 Platorchestia sp. MABIK | reverse complement strand
AAGACGAGAACTTCCAGGGCGCTTTCTTTGAGAGCTCGGTTGACGGCTAGAAAAATGTGCTAGGGCTTCACGAATATAATTTCTGAGTGGGTGGTTAGACGCGATGCAGTTATTGTTATTGCGAGTGATCTACTTTTAAGCAAAACGCAATTGAGAGAACAATGATTCTGCAAATTCGTTTTGACCATAAGACAAAATGTCGTGCATGTTTTTGTTGAATAACGGCTTATGTGATGAGTTTAAATCATTAGAGATGCTTAATTATAAATTTTTAAATCATTAGAGATGATCGAATCATTAGAGATGTTTGAATCATTAGAGATGTTTGAATCATTAAAGATGTTTGAATCATTAGAGATGTTTGAATCATTAAAGATGTTTGAATCATTAGAGATGTTTGAATCATTAAAGATGTTTGAATCATTGAAGATGTTTGAATCATTAAAGATGTTTGAATCATTAAAGATGTTTGAATCATTAGAGATGTTTGAATCATTAGAGAAGTTTGAATCATTAGAGATGTTTGAATCATTAAAGATGTTTGAATCATTAAAGATGTTTGAATCATTGAAGATGTTTGAATCATTAAAGATGTTTGAATCATTAAAGATGTTTGAATCATTAGAGATGTTTGAATCATTAAAGATGTTTGAATCATTAAAGATGTTTGAATCATTAGAGATGTTTGAATCATTAAAGATGTTTGAATCATTAGAGATGTTTGAATCATTAGAGATGTTTGAATCATTAGAGATGTTTGAATCATTAGAGATGTTTTAATCATTAGAAATGTTTGAATCATTAAAGATGCTTGAATCATTAAAGATGTTTGAATCATTGAAGATGTTTGAATCATTAAAGATGTTTGAATCATTAAAGATGTTTGAATCATTAGAGATGTTTGAATCATTAAAGATGTTTGAATCATTAGAGATGTTTGAATCATTAAAGATGTTTGAATCATTAGAGATGTTTGAATCATTAGAGATGTTTGAATCATTAGAAATGTTTGAATCATTAAAGATGTTTGAATCATTAAAGATGTTTGAATCATTAGAGATGTTTGAATCATTAAAGATGTTTGAATCATTAAAGATGTTTGAATCATTAGAGATGTTTGAATCATTAAAGATGTTTGAATCATTAAAGATGTTTGAATCATTAGAGATGTTCGAATCATTAGAGATGTTTGAATATTTAGAGATGTTTACATCATTAGAGATGTTTGAATCATTAGAGATGCTAACGTATATCCCGTAAACACACATACTTAGAGTAAATCCTACCGAGGCACTCACTTCTCACTGAATTACATCTAGTAAAAGTTTCACAAAGGAGCATGTATGACGCAACATTCATGTAAACATAAGATGAAGCGTGTGTAATACACTGCAATAACAAGAAAACCAAATAACACATTCCATTATATTAACACATTAAGCACACAAGTNCAGCACACCTCAGCACACCTCAGCGCACTCATAGCACCTCAGCACACCTCAGCGCACCTCAGCACACCTCAGCACACCTCCTACACAGCTCACATCCGAACAGGAAGGCATGCAATTACAGCTTCATTTCGATACAGTTTCTTAATGGAGCAAATGAAACATCTAACATCCCCTCTAATGAAGAGCTTCATTACTCGCGTACGAGTGGGTGGGGATATGCAAGATCTGCGAGAAATATTGCGAGGCAAATGATACTGCAGCAGCGAAAAGATAATGCGCTGTTCCCTTAAAACTACAGTACGGTGGTGAAGAAAATGTTTATATGCGCAATACTGCTGATTTGGAAAAATTCAACTTGGAACATTACATTTTTTGGCCTCTATTTAGAGCATACGAATGTGCGTAGTTTTGCGAATTTCTTTTATTTTTAGGTGTTTTTATCATTTATTGAGTCCGTAATTTCAAGCCGCTTCCTCTTAAGGGCTGCCGTGGAATCTTAGATCGCTCATCAAAACTCAACCCGAGACGAATTTATTTTTAGGAAGCCACTCTAAAATTGCAATCACATCATAGGAATTATTTTGTTATCGCATGAAGAAGATGGATTCCGTTGCGTTATTCCTAACTTATTATTTTATTGTAAAACAATTGAAATATTGACTTGGAATTAAAAATAAATACGATAGATCATGTACTTATACATTCTACTCCATTCTCATAAGCCGCCTGTGGGTGTTGTAAGACCGGGAGCCGTTCTAAGCATCAATGAAAACGTATCTATTTCAGGAAACTAACATCATCTGATTTAAATATTTCTTACACGCAAAAAGTTCCATCACACTCGATGTTACTCATTTTGCAAGAGGCGTCTTAAGTAGCGGAGACGGAATTATTCCTTCCCGCTTCCGTCTTTTAGAACAAACGGAGAATAAGGCGGCAGTTTCAGCAAACTCTTAGTGAAGCAGGCCGTCTCAGAGTACCGCTCCACTAACCCACGGGGTGGAGTTAAAGAACTTGCGCGTTGGAGAACTAAATTCCTCGACAGCCCCAAATTCACGACCAGAGCCACTCGTTCAAGAGTGATCAACAAAAGCCATCGCATAAGAATTGTGGATTGCGCGAGCTTCCTCTCTTGGAAATTGTTACAGCCTCGCCAAGAAAACTTGCGAGTGTGTTTGTGAGGAGCAAGGAGAGCCAACCGGCCTACGCACCAGAGAACTTTGAAACGCTTCTGGACATCACTGAAGCTCAAACTTTTGAAGACTCGACCGCTCCAATTGTTATGGAGGTCGCTAGCTGCTGCACGAGCTCTTCAAGTTAAGCAATTAGCACCGAGAAGTAGTATTGCTCCCGCTTGCTCCCTCACTCTTCCAGATGTTATGCGCAGCAAACTTTGCTAGGGTCGAGGCGTAAAATGTTGTCAATGCTCAAATATCACCAAAGTGGAGGTGGTTATGGAGTAGCACTCACGTCGGAACTCGGTAATTGTAGTCTATGTAGATTACTTACTGTCCTTCAAATTGGATGAAGGATAATTGATACGTCTCATCGAAATTTAAACAACTTGTAACCATTACACTTTGTAACCTAATAGCCAAAAACTTGCACAATGAGTGAATGGAAATTCGAATAATAACGTCTAGCCCTTAGGTGCTTCATGAGTAGAACTCTAGGTATGAAATGATGAAAAGGTTACGAAGGTAGAAATCTCATGTTTTGTCTGTCATGTAGGATTTATTCTATCTACATCTCTCTTTCAAGAAGAAGGCTACCTTCTTTTTGCTTATACGGATAAAATACTTTAAGTATAATCGGCTCAATGTAAGTTCACCTTCGAGAAAAATTCTTATAAATTAAATGTTAAAATAGTTTCTGCTATTTCTCACTCGCCTCATACCGGTTTGTGGTTATCATAATCATTGCCTATACATTGCAATCCGCGGAACATCCGGGTATTCTAGCCTGGCAATTTGGCGTACACTTAAGAAATTACATCAGTCACAACGACCACAGAACTTGCACTGCATAACCAGAAGCGAGAAACCCCTAACACTCTAGCTAATTCCAAATGAATAAAATGACAAGTCATTACGTTTTAAGAATCACCCATGTATGCAATTCATTTGTAATCACACCACAATGATAACAGCAATGCTGATTATACCACAATGATGCTGCTGGTCCCAAGCATCATTGCTGACTGTTGAGCTGTAGTATACCAAAGATGAACGTTTGCAATAGATCGTCGATTGTCGTAATCATATTACCTTCGGTGCTCAGTCACACGCAAGTATGCAAATTAGAATTTAAGTCACCGGTGCGCGTCGTGTTAGTTATGTAAGTGCCTAACTGCCCAGCTGCTAATGAGTTCTTGCATGGCAGGTAATCTCGAGTCGATTTGAAGCTATGAACAAGTCTTGATCGATAATAGCTTGGCACCGGACTCGACAACGGAACAGAACTGGGACCTTTTTCAGATAAGCCCCGCCACTAATGCAACACACAAGTTCACCCACTTGTAACTTTCGAAATAATGCACCTGTCGACTCCAAATTAATTTAAACCCAAAGAATAAAACATTCTTTCGTTTGAGAGCAATTTGAAGTCGATAGGTGCATTATTTCGAAAGTTACAAGTGGGTGAACTTGTGTGTTGCATTAATGGCGGGGCTTATCTGGAAAAGATCCCAGAAGAAGGGTCGGACAAATCACACAAGCTACAGAGCGTTCAAATAGGTCCGTCTCGAGAGGTTAGATCCATCGGAATCTGGTTAAAATAATTAAAGCGTTCAGAAATCTGTTTGGAATGTTAATTAACACATTGACTGCGTATTGGGACGTATAAGTACTACTAGGTGAATTGCTCAGTTACGTTCTGGTATGAATCAATAGCATTTCCATTATTTCACTACTTTTTTTGTGGTAGATATTCGTTTACTAGGTTAATTCGTATCTTGCGATCATATTTTTCCTACTCTTTAGCGTGGTTAAAAATGTCACGGAGTATTAAAAGTTTTTCAATTCTGCTACTTACACCCTAACCAGTCGTATCAACCTCGTAAATGTTCTCAATGCGTAAAAAATCGTCAGTGTCATTCCATTTCTTCCAATGCATTAGCGAAACGACAGTGTGACAAAAAATTTTGTCAGTCTGATTTTGCAATACACTGAAAGTCACTTCTATGTGTCATGCGTCAATATATGAGTGAGCAAACTGACCTTAAAAATATAAGTCTAAAATTTGAACTTGGTTCATGTCACGAGTGAAGAATTTTAACAGCATTCGTTGATTTCGGGGCACATAAGTAAGTCTTTTTATTCGTTTTAAACGAAGGGTAATCATTTTACACATAAGTTGAATATCATTTTACTGGTAGCAAGAATACGCCACTCGTTAACTATTCCGAACTCGTCATTTTATTCGAGTAAAGCGGTGACAGTACCGAATGATTTCTCGAACTGTCGCATCGCGACGTTCAGCCATCTATAAAATATTTCTCATACCCAACAATAATCAATGTTTTTGCTAATGTGTTTGAACTGATGGTCGTACGACGTCGAGCATCATTACGTAATCAAAACACAACACCATATTTTTATGTGTAAAATCCGAAGATATAATCCATAAGACGATCTGACGGAATTCATGAAGAACAGAAAACTATACGTTATTTGCAATTATGACCTGCATAGCCGTTCGTCTCTGTAACTTTACAAGAAAATGGAAAAACATTCTGGTTTGATTTTTTCCAGTCTTATGCCGCTGCACGTTTGAATTCACTAAAAAGATTTTAAAACCCAATCATTTATTTCGACTTTAAACAACTTACATGAATTTTCGAAATAATTTCTATAATGAGCCAAAGAAAGTAATCATATTCCTGTTATTTTCTTCTCCTAAAGAATTTAAAACGTCATCATGCTTGGACTCAAGTTTGCAGTCATCGTCTTTGTAGAACTCAAATCTTAATAATTTGGACAGATTACATCAGGTATGTTCATCTCGAATCATGAAATTCCCTCCTTTATTGTTTCCAGACCTAAACCTTCATAGACAGCACTTAATTCATCATGAAACGAATGAAAGTTGCTGTTGTTTATCCCAAACGAATTCTGTTACACCAGTGTCAGATATGTATAACTCTGCTAAGTATAAAGCTCAACATAGATTAATGAATACACAGATTTTTTTTTCCAAAATTCCATTCGCAAAGAAAAATACATCTCTGCACGTAAGTAACAAACATTTGCGTTACATAAAGTCGTCATGGCTGTACACCACTTTAAAAGCAACAGATATTCACAAACGCAAAAAAAAACACAGATTGGCTTTCGATATTGGCTCACACTTTGAAAGTGACCACCACAGTGACTTCAAAGCGGTGATTTGTCCGGAGTTTCAGGGCCCTGAGAGACGGCTTTTGATCAGTCGAGGTAGCATCGCCGGGCGCACCTCGACGATGAGATTAGCTGACCCACAACCCGACGTGTGACTGACGTCAGGTAGACGAGGTCGACTTGACCAAGAGTGACAGCGCTTTCATTCGGGACTTGTGGTTATCGAATCTGCGGCCGTGCATCTTGCCTATGTTAGCTACCTGCGCCTCTCTCGAATGACTACATTGAATCGAATGACTACATTGTTTTGTTTTGTTCTCTCATTGTATCAACAACATTTTTTTTTATTCTCTCTTTGTATCAACTACATTCTTTTGTTTCGTTCTCTCATCGAATCAACTATGTTCTCTCAACCAATCAACTACATTGTTTTATTTTGTTCTCGCATCATATCAACTACATTGTTGTATTTTGTTCTCTCTTTGTATCAGCTACATTGCTTAATTTTGTTATCTCATCGTATCAACTTCATTGTTTTATTTTGTTGTCTGCCAGGAGTTACGAAACTTTTTTTCAGCAAACCTTTTACAGAGTATTTTTTTATTTGGACTGGATTGCATTTATCAAATTAGCTATTTTGTACAGCTTAGTTTTTATATGCGTTGAGTTGGTAAGCTCTCCTGCAAATCTGACAGTGTTTTTTATGGACTCTGAAGTTCACAACTCCTACTTCGTAAATCGGTCTTGGTGTTCGTCAATTTTCTACACGAAGCTAAATGTTAAGCAATTCATTCTCTTTTGTTGTTAGTTCTGCATTCAGCAATACATTCTTATTGTTGTGAGTTGGAAACAAGGAACTTAGTAACTCAATTTTCTGTTCTCAGTTTCTCGAGGCATATTGAGTCCGAACTGCGCCACCGCGTCAGCATTAACGAGTGGGTTGAGAAATGGTGAAAGACGGGCACCTCAGCATTCAAACTATTGTGTAATGGGACCAACACCTGGTAAAATCTCAGCAATGGATGCTGTGGCGGTGAAAAACATGTTAAGGACTTTGACGTGTATACTCTAAATGTATATATATATAAATGTATAAATATTTTGTTCACACGGGAGCAATGCTGAGGCTTAATTTTTTTGTCTGAATTCAGGGATTTCTCTCAAATTCGTTTTCATCATATGTAGAAGTCGGAAAAGACTGCTTAAGTCTATTAAGTTAGGAATTATTTGCTTATGAAGATACTATCTTACCGGATTCATTAGTATGTTACTCAAATTTGTGTGCTTTGCGACTGAAATGTTCAAAAATTCAAAACAAACGCATCACAACGCTGACCCGTAATATGTACGAGAACGTATCAATATTCAAGGTAAATGCTGATAGCTACTATCTCATTGTCTGATACTACCATGTTAATGTACCCTGATGCAAATGGTAAAACCGAAAGAAGCATAAATAATAGGTAGAACCCTTAATTGCCATTATGAATGTTTATAGCTACTAACTCATTATTTGATACTATCATGTTCATTTACCTGGTTGGAAACGGCAAAACCTAAAAAGAGCAAGTAAAAGCTAGAACCCCAAATTTTGCATGAGTGCGGCAATGGACGAGAACTAATAGACGCTCTGCGCAGCAGGAGTTGACAATTTCATTTTTTTGCTTTCACAAAAGAGCAATTTCCTTCAAGGTATTGTAGCGCTGAGAGGCCACGAAGCACAAGACCCTCCTTTAAATCAAGAGCCATTCAAATGAAGCTTTGGATTTACCTTTAAACTTCAATATCTTAATGACAAATCAAGGAATGCAAAAGCATTGCTACAAATATGGCTAAGGCCTTCGTCAAGATAGGTGCCCGCATTATCTCGAGGACAGTCCCCCATTAAAGGTCGCGAGCTGGCCGCTACTAAACTTCTGTTTTAATTTGATCACTTCTAATTCATTTCCTTGAAGGTTAGATCCTTATGAGATAGCTCTCTCTCTCTGCGCCTCGTGATGCGCACTACCTGGGTCTAACAGTTCGTAAAGGCAGCCCAGAATATGACATTTACAATTTTTTGTTGCGCTAATAAACGGGAATTTATTTTCAGAGGTCGGGTGTGCATCACAACGAAGTTGATTACCCAGCATGAGAATCTTTTAATTAAGATAGCTCTGTGTTTTGGAGTACAGAAATTAATGTACCTGGACGCTATTGAAGAAAACGAGTGGTAAATATGGGGGGAGAAGAAGAAGCGAAATTAAATACTAAGAATTCATGTCAATTCTTGGGTCTCTTTAACGGCATCAAATGTATCAATAAAACCCCTCACGCACGCATAGAATGGGATATAGATTTTGGTTCGACTGGTCTATCCTATTCTATGGGAACTGGCGCTCTCAAATGAGACAAAGTTAGGTTCCCTCAGCTATAGATAGGCTTTCCTAACTTCTATCTTTCATGCCTACTTTGCTCCTCCCTGTTTTCGTGCTTTCTTCGCTATTTTCCTTTTTCTTATATTCAGCTTCCTTTCCAACTTGCTGTACTATTAGCAAGTTATCCTGTATGGGAAAACACCTTGTGCATAGATTCCTTTTTTTCTATAGTCCTTACTAAATGATCCCTTCTCTTCGCTCTCTTAAGATCGCCTTGGTTGTGGCTAGGGATTCTTAAACTAAAATAATAGTGTTTTAATGAAATACTTAATTAGGGCATATTTGTTAATTTTAAAAAGGTTCAGCGGCTCTTCCTAAGTTTTAAAAATTGAAGACTGAGAGCATGAACATCGCAAAAATCGTCGTTTTCCTCCGCAATTTTACGCCCTTTGAAACTTCCATTCATCACAGGGTTGTTGCGATTCAAGTGATCTGCCCAGTAAGTTCTGAAATTGAAAAAAAAAGTCGTTGTTGTTCCTGATAGTCAAGTCTCATGCCTTCCTTGTATTCAAGTGTTTACGTGTATTTAAGTGTTCTGCTCCATTCATCACAGGGTTTTTGCGATTTAAGGGATCTGCCCAGCAAGTTTTGAATTTTGTAAAAAACACTAAGCCACTTTTGTTACGGATAGTCAAGTTTCAAGCCTTCCTTGTTGAAGTCAATAAAAAATTATGTTTCAGTGTGTTTGTCTCGGTGCAGGCCGCGTTTGGAACACGTGGAGCAGAAAGAGCGGATGGGATTGGCTTCTTGCCGAATTCCTGTACATCATGGAAGGATGTATTGTGCAACTTTATGAAAGTTTGTTATTTCTCTTAAAAAGAAATATATTGGGAAGAGGCATAAATTACATGTGTACAATTGGACATGCATGGACCTTGTCATTGAATTGTTGGCAAATAGGAAAATGAATTGCCGAGCTTCGTTTTTAGAAACTGCCTTAAGCTGAAGATGTATAAATCCTGCGGGTAAAACATGTGGCATCTACTTTGTTATGGACATGTTGGAAGGTAAAATTTGTGGCACGTACCTTGTCATTGACATGTTGGTAGGTAAAATATGTGGCACGTACCTTGTCATTGACATGTTGGTGGGTAAAATATGTGGCACGCACCTTGTCATTGACATGTTGGTAGGTAACAAATTGTATTTTAGATCTCCGTTTTAGGGATTGCCTTAGGCTAAAGATAAATAATTCACGCGTGTGTAGTTTGACACATTTACCCTGACGTTATTATATTTAAAATAAGAAATTAAGTTGTAGAGTTTTATTTTTTAGACACTGTCTAGAAATATTAGACTAACACGTTTCCGGCAATGAGCTAAAGTGAAGTTCAACATTCAATTCAAAAGTCGATTGTATTAATCAATATTGAAATACACGTGTACACCAACTCGATCGTGTATTCATTTGGCTTTCATTATATATTTATAAAAATTGAGTTACTGGCTGCAGGTCGGTCAGCAGCTTTATGAAAATCCCATCAGTGACCACCGGTGGGTCCCTTCGCAGGAAATGTGTTAAACTGTTCCAGTGAAGGTCGCTGCTGCGATGCTGCTTACTAGAGCGCAACGCACGCTACGGTCCCACAATCTCGCCCATCGTCGAAAAAAATTGAAGCCGGCCCAAAAATAACACGATTAAATTTTCCCCATGAAGAAAAATGGATTTTAAAATTACCCGTTTGATGAGCTTCTGTGAAATTTTCTCATGCATCTTTTTGAATAAGTATAAGTATGTCGTTCGAGACATTAAATGGTGATTATTCATGCGAAACGGTCGGAGAGTCGAGGCCGACCTGCGATCTGACCTATTGCAAAGCGAGGTAAAAACTGTGCTGCTAAATGCGTGGGGAAACCAGGCCGCACATTCTGAAGTTATCTCGTACGCTGTGACACCTTCTCATTCCTCCCTCCGTAGCTCGGGGTTATGGTAATTTACACACACCTCCTAACAACAACAACAAAAATAATGTATACTTAATCGCAGTGTCTGGTGCTTGTATCTGTTAAAAAAATCCCACTTCGTTTGTGGTCGCACTCACTCTAGCGCTGCAGCGTTCAGAGCAGCCTCACCTGCACAAAAATATGATGGTTAGAAATCAAATTCACTAAATATTGCTTCTATCGAATCTGTTGAATCTATGTATTACTCTGGAAAGCGGTCCAACAACGAATCAAAGTTTAAATCAATCAAATTTATTATACAGATAACGAGCTCACACAGGAAAAAATTGGTCCTTGTTTTTTCAATTAAAATGATTTGTGATTCAAGCTATGAATGACCGGGGTAAATTTTCGTACATGTGAGTTGAGGCGAACGAAAGATGACGTGATATTACTGGAGAGTCGCGTTACGGTGATGGAAACCTCTCAGGGGATGCTACTATTTGTATCCATGGGAATTAGCGCTTTCAGGAGGAATATGTGAGGCCCCGAGTTAATGACTAGGTAGGTTGTTGAAATAGATGAGGTTTTTTGTTTTGTAACGGACCATCTTTTTCCGGTTGACTGCTGTCTTGTTTTTCAAACACCTACTACTTTCTTCTTCAACGTTAATCTTGTTTCATGAACTTCTTTCTCAACTTTCTGTTTCTGTGAACCTTGTGCATAGATTGCGAGTTCCCTTGAGTCCATACTAAATGGGGCCTTCCTCTTTTTGGATTGTCTTTGTTGAAATTAGGGAGACTTGACCCTTTAACGCCCAGGAGGACTCCACGGTCTTCTTTCGAAAATAGCCTCAAAATATTGTATTTCTGATGAAATTAGTTCCCTAATGTGCTCTATGGAGTTCACTGCCAAGTGGCAGTTCCTTCCTCATCCCGATATCGGTGACTGCCTGATGCCGGCGCCAGTTTAGTGACGGTGGTTGTAATAACGGTAATATAAGTACAAAAATTCCGTCGTTAAAAGGTTAAACTAACATCTGATCTAAGCCTTCAGTAGCGGAAATGAAGCAACTGACCATAGTGTGTACCAGAGGTGACTGACGTACGTTGGTCGCGTGACCGACCAAGTTGTCGTGCAGAGAAGCTCCGTAAGCCTAATTAAAACAAAGCTTCATGCAGAAAGAGTTCAAGTAAATGTGAAAAATTACGCTTTGTGAAGGTATAGGGGCAGCGAATGCTGTGTGAGCTCTCCCACAATATTTGTGCAGAATAATTGTAATGCCGAGCGAGCTCTCCTATAATGTTCTTTCAGAATAATTGTATTGCTGAGCGAGCTTCCTACAATAATTTTACAAGATAATTGTATTGCTGTGACTTTAGACTCTTCGAAAATATTTTCATAGAATAATTATAATCTTATCTAAGCTTTTTCACGAAGTTTTTTACGAGATGATTGCTCTTAGTCTCATGAGTCAAAAGAATCAATTTATAGAGCGTCCAAGTTTAATTTATGACTTCCTTTGATTGTCGTTCAGCAATTGCACATCATTGTACACAGCAGCAGTTTGAATTAATTAACTAGTAATAAAACTTGCTTTGAATAATGGTAATAATTAATTACGAGAGAGTCTATGAGGAAGAGATCGTTCTTTGAATTTAATGAGAATTTCAATCAAAATAAATTACGCTTGATATTAGAGAGGCTTGGTGTCTTCGACGAAGGTCTTTCTTTGCAAGAAGCTGAGCCTACGGCAGTATGGAGGCTGATTCTAAAGCGGATCCATTGGGGAGACATGATTTACTTGAATTGAAATTCTGGGGAAGAATTAAGATTACTAAATGCTCGTTCTCATTCAGATCTTTTGAAATTTATCTCAATCTCGTTCAGAACTTTTTAAGTTTATCCCAATCTCGTTCAGAACTTTTTAAGTTTATCCCAATCTCATTCAGAACTTTTGAAGTTTGTCGCATTCAGAACTTTTGAAGTTTCTCAATCTCATTCAGAACTTTTGAAGCTTTTCTCAATCTCATACAGATTTTTTTTTGCATTACAAACTTTTCCGGTATTTCTCAATCTCACACAGAACTTTTTACTTTCATAACTTTTGAAGTTTATTCGAATGTTATGTGAAAGAACGTCCCTGGAAGCATGAGCCGTTCCAATTTGCGCTTTCGCTATGTTACCATAAAAGATGTAAGGAAAATTCAAATTAGTCTAAATAATTCAACTATAACTGCAAAAATAAGTTGCAGAGCGCTGATTATGAGCATTATAGTTTATTGATTTATCTGTCATTACACAGTGACAATTTTAAAGTGCAAGAGACTGAGCGTTTTATTAAGTTTAATTTGTTTATCTATTAAATAGGTTTAACTTCATTTATTTGTAATCAATACAGTTCCACTTAATTTAGATATATCAAGTTTAGTAAATTGAAAATATTAATACTTAACATCAATAAAGATCTATGTCAATGAACCTAAGAATTAGATCTTTCACCAGAATAAACTAAGGTGAAGCCAAAACCACAATTAAAATCAAACGGAACAGAAAACGACAATGACCCGCTGAGTCGTCACAAATTACGACGAAGAGGATTCCACAATAACAATCAGGGGGAATGACAGTGAAATATTGAACCTCATTAAGTTGCAGTGAAGTAGATTCAATAGCAATTAGAAGATGGGGGAAGAGAAGTTGATTAAAAGCACGTATCCTCGTTGAAGGAGAGCGTAAGGACGCTTTAGGACTCCAGAGCTCCCAGGAAGTTTTTGTAGCAGACCAACGCACCTCCTGGGGTGTTCCTTATGGGGTCCTCAAGCGGGTGTTGCGCGGGGGACTTGTTTTTGTTAATATCTAGTGTTGTGATGTTATAATTTAATGATAATTTAGCGTTGCTCTTTGTTAGAATTTAGTGATAATTTAGTGGTGTTCGATCTTTTAATTTAAGGTTGTGCATTGCAATGATGATGTTACTTAAGTGTTACAGTTGCTGCTACTACTGCTTGTTCTTACTCTTACTTCCCATACTGGTTCTATTTTGTCGCTGTCCTTATCGGGAGGTATTCTGCAAACTAGTTCTACTGTATTTATATCCCTGCCAGTACTGTATCATAGCTTTGTGTTCATAGCATTGCTGCATTATAAAAGCTTACCTGTCTCATTAAATGTGTGGTTCATGTCATCGCATTTCACTTCGAAACGACTAGTCTCACTTCGATTCCTTTAGACTTGCCAGCCGTGGCAGCATGACTTTATTCAATACCAATATCATTAACCCGAATATTGTGCTCTATGAATCATCTTCGAATACAATTGCTGTGGGTATAAAATACTTTTGATTAAGGAAATTTTCTCAAGTAATTTTAAAAGTTTGGAATAATTTAACACTTTAGAATGAATAACTATATTCAAAACGCATTTGTGGGCACTTCGTTCTGAGCAGCTTGAATTTATGAGAGAACAAAACCTAGAAAATATGAAGATTTTAGCTTCCAAAATGTTTATTTAAAATTTGAATTTTGCGGTATTTTATCACGAGAAATATTCTTGCGGTGGTGACGTAGTTATGGCATGACACTTGCCTATACTACTTTCATTGATTACTCCCAACATATTCGACAATTCCAGCGTAAAGTTTTCGGTTGTTTTATGCGTACTCATTACTGTGCAGAAAGGGTTCAACAAAAAGTACAAACGATTGAAAATGATGTGCTCATTTTTCGATGCAAAACTTTGCTGTAACCAATTTGTTACTGGAAATGCTGATGCAACATTTTCTGCTTGCAATTTTTAAATGGTCTTTGATCAGAAAATGGTCAGTGATCGCTAAAGGGCGTGGTTAAGCTGCTGCTATCTTTGTTATTCTCTTCCGATTGATGACACTTTTGACACGTATTTCTACCTCTTTAGTGACACTTTTGACACGTATTTCTGCCTCTGTAGTGACACTGTTGACACGTATTTCTACCTCTTTAGTAACACTTTTGACACGTATTTCTGCCTCTTTAGTGACACTGTTGACACGTATTTCTACCTCTTTAGTAACACTTTTGACACGTATTTCTGCCTCTTTAGTTTGAACGCTGACCTACAGGCCGAGATACTTCCTCGCCCTTTCATCTCTCCACAGAGCGATGGCTTAGTTTTATTACAGGAATAGGATTAAATCTGGAATAGGACATTCCAACGTGACAAATTTCGAAAGTTTAATTGAATTCCCTTAATTTCTCTGAGCTAAGTTGATTTTTAAACCTTTAGTGCTCATTTTGGGATATTAAATAGTTCGTTATGAATTAACTCCCGTCATTTTTTTGTAACGGAGTTTTAAACTGTAAAGATTTTATTTTTATTTTATAAATAACTTAATCGAAAACATTGCGAAACTGTGATTCAAAATACATGCTCAAATTTGACCATCTGAACCTCACGTTTAGATACAATATTTGGCGTGCGAGTTTTAGAAAACAAACTCAATTCGCTTCGTGAGAGCTGTTTAATTATGTACCAACGCATCATTATAACGCATTATACTAACGCATTATGTTCTAGTAAAAAGTAATCTGATTAATTTTATGAAATCATCTCAGCGTTAGCAAATAACCTACTATGAAAAATTGTCAAAATCTATCTCCAATTTTAAATCAAAAGTGTTATCCTTCAGAAACTTACGATCAACAACTTCACGTTTCCGTTCTCGGTTAATACCACAAACATTTTTCAGCATTCTTTCCAAAAGCGAAAACATCCAACACTTCCCGCAATTTGCCTTCATTCAGAGCACTCTTACAGTCAAACCCATGCATCATGGGTTTGACTTAAACGCTTTTTTGACACTTCTTGCTAAACATCCTTCGCTAGTCTTCATGAACCTAAAATTCTACTTGAGCTGGAGAGAACTTTGAGAACTCACAAAAGACCTCCTTTTAAAACCCTAACAAAGTCTTCTTTATGTGTAGCTTACGACCATCAACAAAGCTCGTACACTCGCGGTCAAAGCTAGCGGTTTGGCTACGTAAATTCGGTCTGCCGGACTCTGTTCGGTTCATCAGTTTAGGAAGCGGGCGATGTGTGCTCTACACCACGCCTTACGTTACTAGAAGGCTTTGTGTAATTGCGGTGTCGGTGAGGTGGGTTTCAGCGACCATTGTGTTGGTTTGTGCGGTTTCACTTCGGCCGATTCTGCGGCATGTTGCGCGGCAGAGTCCGACCGACTTCGCCATGTGCGGCCGGCCGACCTAACTCTACCATGTGTGTCCCAACTGCGGCCATAATGCGGCCCAACCGCAAATATACTCGTGCCGGCACCAAGTTTCGAAACTTTCAGGTTCATTATTGTCCTTGTTACCGATTTGAATCTGCGGTGAAGGCTGGACACATCTCTTTTATTTGTCGTTGGCTCGTTTGCATTGGCTCTGGAGTAGAAATGTTGCTGCCTAATATATATGGTGTCAGCTGCAGTGTTTTTTTTTCGAACCACTATGCTTACTTTCATAGCGAAGAAAATATTATGCGTGATGATGATCGTGTGTATGGTATAGATGGCAAAAAATTTCGATAGCTTCCCAGCGTAGATTGTCTCGTTTAATTTTTTATCGAATCTGTACATACACAGAGACCGCATCAGTTTTAAACATAGTAATTTATTCTCTATTGCTCTCCAGCTGGGTAAATTTGCGCCATGCTGCAGCAAGGATAACGTCAACAATATGTCAAAAAGTTGAGACATGGAAAGATGACGAATTATTTGGCTTGCTCATATTTCTCCCCTAGAGTTGTTCTTTTTCAAATTTCCGATGAGCTAAATTGTGATTTTAGAAAAGCGGAGAAATTTTTAAAAACTAATATGAAAAGATAAAGGCGGATATTTGGTGCGATGAAATTATCAGCTGCATGCGGTAGCTGTTATCACGAAATAATCTATACAATTTTAAATGCATTTTCCTAAAGGGCTATTCCTCGTCATAATTTAAGTACTGCCAGATTATTAAAACCTTCTAAAAACTTCTTTACGAAATCTCAAAGCTACTATGACTTGTGCAAGAAATCTTATCTAAAAGTAAGAACAGCTCAAAAGTATTTTATGGTAGCGGTATAAATTCATCACAACTGCCTATAAATGTATTATTATTCAGTATTATTGAACCAATAAAATTATTTCATGAGTTCTAAATATTTTTATACAAGCCGACCTCTCTGGGGGACACAAATTTTTGTATATGGGAAGTAGCACTTGTAACAGGAAAATGTGTGGTTCTTAGTGGAAGCATAGCTAGGCCTTCCTTTTGTTGAAATAAGAAAGGATTTTGTTGTCCTACGGACCTTTTTTTACGGTTCACTGCTATCGTTTTTTCAGCGCCTACCACTTTCTTCTTCAACTTTTATTTTGACCCATGAACTCCTTTATCTACTCACTGTTTTTATGCACTTTGTGCATAGATTCCGCGTTCCCTTAAGGCTATACTAAATGGTGTTTTCTTCCTTCCTGTCTTTGCAACGCCCTTGCTGCGGTTAGGGAGGCTTAAACTAACATCTAATCTACTTTCTTCTGTAACTTTTATCTTGGTTCATAAACTTTTACCTATTTTAAAGTTATTGTGCGCACAGGAGCAAACCTCGCACAAATGGATTCCCGTTTCAAGTCGATAATAAATGATAATTTCTCTTCTCTTTGTTAAAATCGTTTTAAATGGGGCTAGGGAGTCATCAACTAATGTTATAAAGATGATAATAATGTTCATAATCAAAAGAGTTCAAGAGGGATTCGCCTGACCATGAACGTGAACGAGCTTTATTTGATACTACGAATATATTTGAGAACGACGAGGTGCGCTCGTGGTTCAATTGATGTAACTTCTTTTACTATCCAAAACTAAACTACTATCTAACTTTTACTATCCAAAAAAACACACGGCACAAAAAATAAACTTAACAACCAATAATTGTGAGAAACTGCAAATCAAAAAATTGTGTTTCAAATCATCAGTGAATTATTATTATAAATCCCATAAAAAGATGTTTAGTTATTACAAATTTTTAAATTTTCAATTTTAAAGTTTTATTAATTGATCAAATCCGTAAAAATGACGTTGGGCTTACCGAGCGGAAAAAAACTGTTTATGAGAATTATATTAAATGGGAACCAATTAATATGCATTCTGTTATTGACAGATATTATAATGACCCTCCATACTTGGAAAATTGTAAAAGCCATTATAGATGAATGCACTCTTGAAACCATCATCAAAAACTCTAAAAAATATCATAAATGGAAACCTTACAGAAATTTCCAGGAATGGAAAAATCCAAAAAACACCGTGAATGAAAAAATATACAATGAGCCATTATAAATGGAAATTCTCTAGAGCTCATCATTAAACATAAATCTTAAACATTATGAATATAAATGTTCTAGCACCCAAGAGCGTGATTAGGCAAGGATTTCTCGGTATGTACTTGTGCGTGTGTCTCCTACACACCGTTTAAGGCCTCAGCGAGGTTGTCTGTCCGCTCATGCCGAGACTAAGATTTTCTAACCACAGCACAAAAATTTCAGGTTATCCTTTGGGTGAATTCCAATATTTTTCCCATGTAAGGTAGATCCTGAAATGAAATCATGGTATAATGCATGTAAAGTCAGCTTCAAATATTAAAGAGTCATGTAGGACTAACAATCTGTTTTTTCGATCAGATCCTATTGTTTTAGTCGTCTATTCTCAATTTGCGTTTCACTTAACAAAATGGATAAAATTTTCAACTTGAGTTTCTCAAAAAATAAACTTAGGCATTCAGGTATTGTACTTTCAGGTATTTTAGTGTTTCTTAGGCAGACATTCAGGTAATGCCCAGTCAGGGTCTCCCGTGTTTTTATGCGTTTGTTCCAGTGTTTTTTTTGCTGCTATTCAGGTATTGTTTATGCATGCATACAAGTGCTTTCATGCAGGTTTTCAGGTATTTTTTATTCATGCATTCAGAGTGAGGAGACAAACTCTGGATGACCATAATTACGGAAGTAGAGGTGCTTGAGACTGTTTACTTGTTCAGCTCAGCTAATTACATATTGAGCAAAAAATTTATGAATACAGATTACATTCCGAAAGTAGCCTTGTATTTACCAACCGAGATTAGCCATTCACAAATACATATTTCAAATCATAAGCAACCTTTTACACTCACTACTTAAAACTCTAAAGCATTTGTTCACAAAAATTCGACAGCAACCATTCACAAACGCTAAAAAGATACAACTCGGATGCAGTCACTTAAGAAGCCAAAAAAAACACAAATCGAGTGGAGTCATTTATGAAGCCAAAACAAGCTACCTATGACACAATTACCCCGTAAAGAGTACAGCCTAACTTAAAATGGCCAAATTTTCCTCTCCGTTAAATTCTAAGGAACTTCCACGGAAAGTTTGAAGGCGTTTTTTCTTAGGAGCGCGGCTCTTAAATTCCTCCTCCGTCGCCCGGGAACGCGGTTGACATTCGTCAAGGAAAAGCTCTCTCGAATCATGACGAGGTAGCGAGTTGCAATCACATTTCTACGCTTCTCACCATGAATATGCAATGAAGGTTGCTCAGTTTCAGCCGCTGGCTTGTGTTAGCGAGAACGTTCCAATTGTTGTACACACCACACTCACCTCGATCTCACCTCGAGTCTTGGCGGGTTTAGGTGTCAGAATTGCAGGGCAAAATGCTAATTATCAGTTTGAGCAATACAAGAGAAGGAGTAGTCGAAGTTCTTCACGTGTTAAAATAGAAAGGAGATCTCTCAACATATTTACAAGGAAGTTATTTAAGGTCTTAGTTAAAGTTATACGAACGTGAACGCCAAACGTTTCTGAACGAAGGTGATCGTCATCATCTTACAAATTTAATTTAGAAGGAAGATAGGAAATTGCGTATGAATGATTCCATCATGAAAAGCCAATTATCAGGAAGTATGGAAAAAAAATTACGTGCGCTGGGTTCAACTGCGTCTAAAGCTAAACCTGGTGCTGCTTCATTACAGAATTTGCTGACATTTACAACCAGCCGTAATAATCGAGGTAAATCCTGAAGGATGAAAGAACTAATGCACTGTATCTCATCAAAATTTGAAAGAAAGACACGACCTTCAGCTTATAATATTCCCCAAACTCGTCGTGTCTTAGGCGTCCAACAGGGAATTAAGCAGCAACTCTGGCGCACGATGCGCAGTACGTAAGTTCCTATGAACGTAAATTCTAATGAACATAAATTCCAATGAATGTAAATTAAGACACTCGCTGGTGCCTGCGACCAACAAGTCATCATTCCGATGATATCGAAAAGATAGCGCCAATTCTGAAAACTATTTCGCTGTTACCGACAGTAGAATTACGAACTGGTAGAACTTCAGCGAATATTGTTTGAACTTTTAACGATGCGTCGTTGTTCAACAAAGCATGCATAGACAGCCGAGTACATGCACAAATTGGCATCACAGATGATTGAGTAAATTTTACAAACATGCGCATTAGGATTTCAAAAATACAAGCTAATTGTCAACACAGAAAAGCAGGAATGCATGATGACACCGAATAAATAGCTTGAATACGTCGACTCTTAGAGCGTTACATAGATGCAGTTCACTAATGCCGTTAGCGGTAATTTGCTAAGTCATAATTTACAGCAAAAATTTCGATGAAATTCGCAAGTGAATTGCATTGAAGCTGTTCAAGTGGACCTCACACCGTACAATTTAAAAACGACTTCACGCCGATTATGTTCAATAAATGAACAGACGCACACACACTCACCTCACACACGTAAAATTTGAGCGCATCGAACTAAGGTCGCAAAATTGATCATCATGCTGGAATTGAGGTTCGGTTACGCGATCAGAAGGTCCCTAGTAATATTATAGACGTCATTCAATCAGATTGCACTACCGAGGATATTACAGGCATTTATTTTGCCTCTTGCCGCGATTAATGTAGGACCATTAACTTTGTAGCTGACGCTCCATTGCTCCAGCACCACGACACGCAATAATGATGCGCCGCTCCCTGCGACATTGCGATGAGGACGCAATATCACGGGATGCTGGCAAGTGCATTGCCATATGAGCGCCAATTTTGTAAGTGCTAGAGTTTTTTTTGTCGTGTGCACTCTCATGTATTAATTAAATCGAGCGTTCTTGAATGTTGTTGTTTATAGACATCGAAGCATTTAAGAACTTATTTGCGAGTTAGTCTGTGTCTTTTTTAAGCAGCCGTTTTTTCTGTTTTTTCTTTCCGTGGTTTATTCTCGGAACGTTCAGCTTGCAACTCTTCCACTTACTCCTTGATGCCTTCGCTGCCGGTTTACTGCCGTAGTTCCGCGCTCTAAAATTTCATCACGGCACTGTCGCGCAAAAATCTCTTCGTTGCAGATTTTATCACAATCAGGTCGTAATAAACAGAGTGCTCTTTACGGCACTGGGAGGCTCGAAGACCTGCAGTCGATTATCGGAACCGATACTGCGATTTCTACCTGTAGAGATTGTGGCTGAGTTAACCCTCTTTTGTGGTGGGGTTGTGATGCTCCGTGGCGGGTGTAACCTCCCCCGTTGGTGGGGTTGTGGGGTGTTGACAGGTACTGACGTCATTTCTTTGAAAAAGCCCCGGCACAATTCAGTAGCAGTCGTTGTTCTTAATGAATTGGGAAATTGATACTAAATTTTCACGTTTTGCTATGGAAGTTTCATTGTGAATTTGGGTTAGAAATTTTGAAGCTTTTTGCCTTGTCGCTGAGTTTTATATTTTGGGGCTATAGTAAGATTCTTAGTGCTTTGTGCTTCTCCTGTCGAACTCTGGAAGCAAACTATTTCCAGGTGTATCATCTGCATTAACTTTTGAATTTATGATATGGGAAAATAAACTGCAAAGTTAATGTTCCACTTTAATACAGATATCTTTCAGAATTACAAAAAGAATTTAAACGCAATATTCTTTACCTAATCACAATTACTTAATGATTCAACGTTATTCATTGTTCTTTAACAGCAGTTATGATAATCTGAAATATGCGGTTGTTGAACTGTTCAATAGTCAAACTTGTAGAATCTTATGGGCAAAGTTTTTAAAATTTTACCAGTATTCCTTTTATAATTTCTGAACTATGTTTATTGCGATTAGCGATCACAAAATTATATCCATGATCTCAGGAGCAAAAATCTCTCGATCTCCAAAATAAAATATTTTTCATAGCCTAATCGTCGCGATCTGAAGAGTGTGAACGTAACGAATTCGAGAATGTTGAACACAACAATCACTAGAGAGTAAACATAACGATCACGAGAACGTAATCCTCGCGACTTTAAAACTGCAAAAAGTAGAGGATCCTGCGGAGATATTTTTAGCGGTAATCTATTGGCCATCAGAAGTTGCGAGATCGTAAGTTTCTATCCAAAGGGTCTCCAGGCCTCGATAATTCAAGCCTCCTATATTTCTTATTGAAACTTTATGAGGCGGTGCCGGCACTCTGAAACATTTTGGTCGCTGCCTCGGTCCGAACTCAGCCGACCTTACTTGCTGCCGAATTTCCTCGAGCTCAGCTCAATACTCCAGTCGTTGCCAATACTTCGTTCTCCCTTTTCGCTTCCTCTGGTTTTCCAATAATTTGTTTGCGCCATTCACTCCCATTTGGGCTTGTGTTTCGTTTTCTAGATTTTCTGAATTTTGTCTCCTATTTCCAATTTCTTCCCCCAAGCCCACTTGAGCAGGAATCCAACAGTTCCTTTTTTTCATTTTGTCTCC
>JACJUY010002300.1:51372-65084 GCA_014220935.1 Platorchestia sp. MABIK | reverse complement strand
TTGGCGAGTCGCTAGAGTTGGTTGTTCACTATGCAGTTTACGAGCTGGGTCCCATGATGGAAATATACGAACGTCTTAATAGATATTACCCTCTACTGGCTCGGCTTCCTTCATCACTTGGAAGTGTGTCTTGGGTACAGTATTCCAGGGACGAAACTTGGCTTTGTGGGATGAGGTAGTCCTCGTAGACTCCGAGTTAATTATAAATTGGCGCTTTATTTTTGCGGACCAATTGAGGACGATATGTAGGTAGAGTACTGAGGTCATTTAAGTTAGGTTCATTTTGAATTTGAATTTACCTCTTCAACACAATAATCAGAGCCGAGTAACGCTGATTAGTGGACGATGTGGAAATCTGAGTTCATTTAAAGTTTGGTTTATTTTTTAATTTTTATAGGCTGATTCAACACATTTATCAGAACAGAAGGACTAAAATTTGTCTCTGATCTTTCATTATAATACTGATTACGAGCGAAGATCAGTATGACTCTTTATTTTTAATAATGAAAACTATTTTTTACTCCATAGCTGCAAGCTTTCTTCCATCATGCGAGTTAATTCTCCTCCTCATATTCTAATTTATCTAACAAAACGATTCTTTTCATTAACCGCAATCAGTTACCGCAAACAAAAAATTATCACAAGAACTTGTGAAAAAGAAAGACCGCTCATAGAAAATCGGGCGCCAAGCGACAGCATTAGAGAAATTCGATGCTGGAAGAATTCTTCCAATTTGCCCTGAGAAAGGTTCAATCCGGGCACTCACTCGTCCCGCTTCCAAGCCATCCGAGCGTTTAGAAATGGTCTCATTTTTCGAGAATTTTCCAGAAAATTTCCGGCTGTCGTCAGTGTTGGCGTCGCTGGACTCGGTTAATGAAACACGGCTCCGTGAACCGCCGACGGTAACCTCTCGTAACTCCCACCGTAAAAGAGCGGATTTTTTCCGCACTCCGACCTAGAAAACTTAAAGTTCTCCTTCTTCTCTTCTTCATTTTGAGTCGAAGACTAAAGCCCATGTTGGCAACTTAACAAAATGAAGAGGAAGTTACCGTGCACATTCTGGATGATGTTCGCTTTTTAACAAACCACTTCAAAACCTTTCTGTACACCCGGAAGCAGATCATAAACGTACCTCTCGAAAGACTTTGCGTGAGTTAGCCTTTGATGGCGCGTGTTTTCTGTTGTCATAAATGGGTACTTCCATTGTTTGCTCCAGAGTCTGCATTTCTAATCAAAAGTTGCATTGGGGCGGCATAGAAGAAGGAAGATCGGCCGGGTTTCTTCAAAGTCGCGCTGCAATATTGCCGTCCCAGTTTCTTTTCATCTGTAAAGTCTTTTGTTCCGTGGACTCTCAGATTGATAAGCCCGTTAAATATTGCCTGCTATTTTCTGCGCGCATCACACGACAGTGCATAAATATTTTCTTACAATATTTTTAAGGGTGCCCGTAACATATAGGGTTTCAAAGCAAGTGATTAGATGCCCTGGGGTACGAATAAGTCTATCATCACAGCTTGTGCTGCAATTATTAGTACCCTCGCTATAGCTCTACACTTATGGTTATTTTTAGAATTTCAATGCAGGTATGACTCTAAACTTTTCGTGCGTCGCTGGGTTCGTTAAAAGAATCTCAGGTTGCCTGTAATGACAGATTTTATTCAACAAAAATGTTCTGAAATACAATCATTCAACAGTAATATTTCCATGATGAAATCTTTTCGATTTAAAAATTTAATTCACACAGAAATAACTGTTGATTCGTGGATGTCAACTCCTCAGGAGACGCAGGTTTTCCTTAATTTTTTATTTTTCTATCCTATGCAACAATGACTAGTGCCCCCAGGGGAGATACTGTTAGGTCACCTCTGCTATAGATGGGCCTTTGGGACTTCAATCTTTCGTGCCCACTTTGATTCTTTCAGTTTGCATGCCTTCTTTGCTATCTCTTCATTGTTGTTCGTTTTCATTTTCGTCTAAACTTTCTGATTTTATTCACAGGGCATCCAGTGAGGGAACACAACTTGTGCGTAGATTCTCTGTTTTCTCAAGTCCACACTTAATGGGCCTTCCATTTTGTTCCTATGAGGTTGCCTTGGTTTTGGCCAGGTAAACTAACCAATGTGATAATTCATGGATGTCATCTTTGATATATTTCTCCCACAATACGAAATAAAGCTCTTTTCTGTTCTTCAACTACAATTCATTCAAGAGTTAGAGATAGAGGAACTGATGGCAAGAAAAAACATTCATTTTTAACATGTTTTTCATAAATAAATTTATGTATGAATTCTAGGTCAGACTTGAAAATAACACCGTCTTTTTGACGGTGTCAGTTAAAAAAATGTCGTCTGCAAGCGCAATTTACGGTCAACATTTATGTCTTTATCCCATCTTCAACTGCATGCCTGTTGCTTATCTTTTATAGAGGCGACAGAATCTTCGGTGTGCTCAATGGTTTGTTAATGCATTCTACATTTATGCTTCAAAATAAAGAATTGTTATGTGAGAAAGTTAACGCGTCAACGTACGCCGTTTACGTGCAGGATCTTCAGCGTTCTGGAAATGTGTTTATATTTGACGGGTTAATTCTGAGTTTTCCTTCAGAATGCTCTAAAATGACACATTGCAGTCGCCAGCACGAGGCAAAGGCAAGTAACGTCAGGTCAACACGGGACAGTTAAGCAGTACAGGAGCGAAATGCTTCTCTTTCTGTATCAGTGATACGTTTCCAGCCATAAAGTGTGCAATTAATGTAGGTGTATTATTTGGTGTGTAAATTATGGTAAGCAAATGTTTAACTCGGCACTGCTTATTTTCCGCAATTTTTCCCTAGTTTCAAGAAGTTCTTGTTACTTCTGCTAACTTACTTTCTTTAATATAGCGTTGTGCCTGTGCTGAATTTGAATGGCGGTTTAACTTGTTATTTTCTAATATAAATGCTCTCGTTTAACACATTTCTTTTTAAATCTGAAGTTTCGTGAGACGTGGCGAATAAGTGATGCATGTTTTTATTCACTGTCCGACGGCTGTCTGTCTGTCCGAAGCCAGCCTGCAGTGTGTGATGAGCGTATCTGTGATACAAGCTTCATCAACTCCACAATTTCCAATGCATTAATTCATCAGATTCGAGTAGGGATGAATATCACGTGAATTCTTAGGAAGTAGGAACGTGTGTCATGTGATTTGTCGAACATTATTATACATTTTTGTCGGGCCGTGTGCACTCGGCCTCATCAACTCTCGAGAGATTGAATTTTGTTATTTCTTACGGCTTTTATTCATCTCGCCTTCTATCTTATTTCAAAAAAAGGAGGGTGGACCAGTAAATACAATTTGTGCTGTAGAAGTTATAGGCATAGCATATGCGTAAAAATAAAGGGGATTGAGTAAATATAGATCATTTTACGGTCATTATACCGCATCACGAAATTCTTCTCCACCAACGAAAGGTTGCGGTCAAGTGCCGCACACCAATAATTGTTATGAAATCGACGTCGTAGTCAATGCTATTTAGAGTTTTATGAATTAATGAAATTTAGCAATTGCTATTTTAATTTGTTAATTAAGAGTTTTAATTTATTTGCTAAACGTTTTAATTTATTAATTAACGTCTAAATTCATTAATTAAACGTTACTTTATTAATTAAACGTTTTAATTCAATAATCAATTTACCGTTTCAATCTATTGATTAAACGTTGTTAAATCAATTAAACGTTTTAATTTATCAATTAAACGTTTTAATTCATTGATTTAACGTTTTTATTTCTGAATTAAACGTTTTAACTTATGAATTAAACGTTTCAATTTATTTATTAAACGTTGTTTTATTAATTGAAAGTTTTACTTCATCAATTAAACGTTCTTTTATAAATTAAGCGTTTTAATTTATTAATAAAACTTTTTAATACATTAATTAAACGTTGCTTTTTAAATTAAGCGCGCCTAAACAAGAGGGAATGAAGGCCGAGCGATGTGTCATGGGCTGCCAGGGTAGCAGACCTCGGACGCTCTCATCCATCACAATCTCGCTCGTCCAACATTGATTGTAATTTCCTGGAATATTCATCCCCGCATCCATCTATCAGTCATGTCGCCTGCACGCCAAATTGCTTCGAAGCTTTTCCTGTAATTACTAATTATCTACAGTTTAATATGAATTGCGATTTGACTGTTATTTTCTGAATAATTTTTGACATTCATTCTGGGTCATTTATACTCAATCAATCACAATTTACGGACTTTTGACACCTGATTTGTGTAATTTTTTATTGTGTAGTTGGTTGTTTTAACTATACCCACGCATCAATGTGAGAGCCCAAATGACATGAGAGGGTTGCCTCGGAGATGCGTCACCATCCTGTGTCTGATCCGAGTTCTTTCATTTCTACATTGAAATTTAGAGTGATTTATAGTATATTCTTTGAATTTTTAATATATTGTAACTACGTGTAGTGAGAAAAAATTATTACTGCGTGTAGTGAGAAAAAATTATTACTGCGTACGGTGAGAAAAAAGTATAACTGCAAATGGAGAAAAAAAAGTTTAACTGCTAGTGGTGAGGAAAAAAATAACTACGTGTGGTGAAAAAAAAGTATAATAAGAGAAAAAAATTGTAACTGTGTGATAAGGTAAAAGTCTCGGTTTGAAATAATATCGGAGATCATTAGTGAATTTTGTGCTTTGGTGTCGAATTCCCAATTAGAGAGAATCGACCGGTCGCATGAATTTCGTTTCGGATTTGATCGCTATCGAATATTTCTGTCCAGGGCGTCAGAAAGACTCATGCCAGAGCTTAAAGTTAATTAAGGTCATAAAGGCTTAGTTAGTACTAAACAGGTTTATGGTAGAGCTTGAAATTTATGAAAGCCATACATGTTAACTTGATTGGGAGAACGGTCCATGGCTTGAGAGTCGAAGTAAGGATCTCGTGTTATTATTAAAAATTAAATTAATTCAAAGCTGCAACTACAAAGAAGTGTGTTTGATTTATAAATTCCGAGAGCAAGTTCTATTCTTATATATAAGTCCCGGAATCTGCTCATCTCTCGCTTTCCTCAATCTCATGGGCGATAGGAAAAGATAGCTATAAAACTATTACAATCAACTGCACTTGATTTAGTCGCATTCCATTCACTTGAACTTTCAATCTGCCAACTACGAGTCATTATATTTTTAACTGTAAAAAATTAGGTGATAATACAGATTTTTTATTCATCGAAACATTTAGTGTTAAGCGGAAAAAATTCAAATTGAACAGCAATTTGTGTATCTTTCTTTCGGCTTCAAACGATAACTTACGCTGATTTGCGGCAATAATCCTCGTCATTTTTTAATCATTCTATAAAATTCTCGAGCGTTTGCGTGTCTCGTTGAAATTTTCCCTTTAAAATGCTACACGAGAGCTACAAATAATTTCCCTCTAATTTCGTCGGATCAATATTTCAAATTTCTATGACGCTAAAACAGGCCCGCGGATTACGTGTTGGTCGTCTATTTTTATCTTAATTGCTTCGAAGCTGCCATTATTGAAGGATCACATCCATTTCTATCAATTGTCTTACGAATGAATTCAATGGGAATATTTTTTGTTTGGTGGCTCATGACAAACTGCCGTTTGCTCAACTGCTCTTTACAGAATGAGTAGGTTACTGTCATTCCTATTATTTAGCATCCTCGAAATAAGCAACGCAAAACAAAGAAACAATTACAATTAATTTCCAATGCTACTTTTGATCTTTCTACTCAATAAAACAGATAAACAAAGTACAGTATATCTTTCTGCGTGGTCCATCGTCAGCGCAATCATTTGTATAGCATCCTGAATTAAATGATGATTAACTCAAACAATTGCAATTTATCCCCAATGCTACTATTGATCTCTCTACTCAATAAAACAGATAATCAAATTAGATTTTTCTGAGTGGTCCGTCGTTAAGCCACAGCGGCGTAAGCGCAGTCGTTTGAATGGCATCCTGAATCGGGTGCTGATTAAGCCAATCAAACCGTCCAGACTAGAGCCGGAGTCCTACTTAGTCATAGCCCAAAACACCCCTCACTCACTTCTTTATCAGAGGTAATCTTTTGTGATGATGCAGCGCAGCGAAGGAATTTCCTGCAGAGGAAGTCACTTGATAAGAAACAGCATTGCACTCCTTGTTCAGAAGCCGTCTTTATCAGTGACGTAATTGGCACGATCCTTTTATGGGATCGAATTCGATCGAATTGCCAGCTCCCGCAAGCTGCTCATCTTGCGCTCGGTAGCGTTGGCTTCAGCTGCGTGCTTGTATGTATACACTGCAGCTGATGCAAACTGTTAATATTCATCACTCATGTTGTGTAATGAGGTCAAGGAATGCTCACGTGTATTGCATTTGCAAATGAGTATTTTGAGTGAGAGCGAGGATTGTTGATTGCTATTCATGTGTAGTTACAAGCGTTATGTAATCATGTTTTTGTGGATTTTTTTTTCATTGTAGTGATGCGAAGACTCGTTGATGCATTGCGATTGCGCGTGCAAACGGCGGTATGAAATAACGCTTGGAACTTGGACTAACTCTCGATTGGATAATTTTTTCCACATCCACTGAACCAAAGAATTTTTCAATATTGAACACGAAACGAGAAAATGTCGCTTATTTTTCCGTTGCTTGTTCAAGACACTTATTGGAAAAGACCCTGATATTCATTAGTAGAGTTAATGAGCAACCCGACACGCTTATAAAGAATCCTGTAAACCTGTCAGAATATTATAACAAATTCACTCCCCTTTATAAACGATTCATTTCTCTGTTCATGCTTTCCTACGTGAGGATTGCTGCTTGCGCTGCTTGCGTTGTAAATATGAACAATTGAGAGCCAGAAACGCAAGCTTGAGTTATAGAATTACCCGCACGAAAATTTAACAAAATTCGCAGATTGAGTCTTTAATGAAAGTAAGCCAACACTCCGGCAATTTTTTGAAATGACAAATTTTTCATCACGTGCCATACACTTCTTATTTTCATATAATATTCTAATGGATTCTGTTGTATTTTTCGCACTCATGCGTTCTTTTTTCCATGAGCCACGTTTGTAAAAAATTGTCAAAAAAAACAATATCCCATACATATGATATTCCTGTTGAACATTCATCATTCAATATCCTAGACCACATGCATGGCTACTTCAAGTAGCTTTCGAATGAAAATGGAGGATCTTTTCCACCTCATGCAGATTCTTTAACTAGCTTTAAAATAGAAATGGAGAATCTTTTCCACACCACGCAATTTTTTTCATTTAAAATGAAAATGGAAAGTCTTTTCCACTTAATGCAGCTAATTTAACTAACTTCAAATAGAAATGGAGAATCCTTTCCACGTAATGTAGCTTCTTTAATAAGCTTTGAAATGAAAAGAAAAGAATCTTTTAAATCTCATACGCCCACTTTTCACAGCAGGGGGCTACTCCAACCAGCTTTAAAACGGAAACAGAGAATCTTTTCCAGCTCATGCCTCTTTTTCGCATATTTCTTTGTAGCCTTGGAGGCGTGCGTGCGTGAAGTGAAGAGGAGAAGGAAGGCGTGGTCGGCAGTCACGCCACGGCGGCCCTACATTACAGGGCCGAATTAAATGTACCTTGCGGTTACACTTAGACGGCACCGCTCATTTCGGTGATGGCTTCCTGGTGCGTGCTATCCTGGTGAGCTTAATGGCCTAAACTGAATATTTCCGTACTCGGTGAAGCAGAATGCTTCTCCCTTTCAAAAGATTACTTCTGTCTCCCTTTCAAAAGATTGCTTTTAGTCTGAATTTTAAACGCCTAAGTATTTGGGCCTGTGAAAACGCATTTTACAAATGAGGTCGCTTCTACACTATGAAATTAGCGTGCGATGTTGCGTATTTTCGGTTCGTAAGGTGATGTTCACTTGTGATGCTGTTGGAACATTTGAGAAATTTTTCGCGCTCTGTCTGTCTCGAAAACGAATCTGAATTCATGATTTTCTAACCCAGACGTGCCGCTATGACCCTTAAAATTTTTATCTATTTTACATGAGTAAAATGCCTCAGTTCAGAGGAAACCTTCCTTTGTAAATTGTGATCAAAGATGATATAAGTTCAGGCTACTTCTCGACCTGACGCACATTTCATGCCATTAAAGCCGGCACAGTTTTTCGTGTTGAAGTCGCTTTGCTAAGTAAATTGAAACAATAGGCTTTCAAACTAAAAAAATGCAGTGTTAACTAGCCATTTTTGTTGTGAGAACGTTTCAAAGACGAACTCCAGCATCAGTTCTTGGAAGTGTTTTGAGCACAGCGGGTTTGCAAAAAATGAAAGAAAATGAGCTTTAGCCAGCCAAAAAACTTTTCGGCACAATATAAATGTTACATTTTAATTATCATAAGAGGATCTAAGCTGTCAACGATATTAGAGACTTAAAATAACGACGCTCCGCAGTTTCAGCTTAGTTATTCTTTATTTGAAAGTTCCTTTCGAGCTTGCAAAGCCCACGCAGTAATTTATCAATAGCAAAAAATCATCAGCACTTAGTTTAAATGGAGGTTCAAGTGAATTTGAATTTAGCTTGATTCATTATTTGCTTATTTAACGAAGTGAACTGCGTGGCAAATTTTAAAAATAAACAGTTAGCTTTATCGGTGAATTTAGACATGAGTTTAATAGCTGAAGCGCTTCAAGTGAAATTGAATTTAGCTTGATTCATTATTCGCTTATTTAACGAAGAGAACCGCGTGATCAATTTTCAATTTTATAATTTAGCAGTTAACTTTATCACTGAATTTATTCGTAAGTTTAATAGCTGACGCTCAATTTTGGGGGAAATTCATGATCCCTACGAAGCACTACACTGCACATTTATTAACCATGTGTTTACACAGAGAGCACATTCTTGAGAAGGAGAAGCGTTTTCTGTGGCAAAAATAATGAAATGACTACATTCAAGGCCTCAGCTGAGCATATACTTCATTCGAAGTGTTAACTTATTCTCTTTAGTTCTCCTCAACACTCACAGAGTTTAATATGAACAATTTTTTCAGTTTTATGAGCAGCTCCGGTGCAATGCCACAAGATGGGTGGTCCCAAAAATGGATTTGAGCTTAACGCACGTGGTTTCTCTGATGAATCACAGCAAAATCGGTGTGAAATATTATGAAAGTCATGAGCGTGGACACGTTTGTATCGGTTATCTGAGAGGCCTAAAGATATACGTCACAGTTGAGCATGAGAAGAAAGTGTGTGTACGATGCTTTGAGCTATGTATTGCAATGGCAGTAAAGCTTTCTTATACTTCTTTCTAAATCAATTTAAACAATTTGAACAATTTATTTGCTACAAGCGACACAGAAGTAGATTGTTTCTCGAGTCTAGTACAATTGTCAAATTTGGGTATGGCTACTTCTTCTAGTTTTCGAAAAAATGCCGGTAAACGTCAGCGCCGTCAAATGGTGCATGATAAGTCCGCGAGGCTGATCTGTAATCAACACATGTGATCATATTTGTTCAATCTCACACTAGACGCAAGTATTGTAGAGATGGATGATTAATGCAGCGAAAACCCAAAAAAGATGCCGTCAAATGCACTTTTGAGAGCTGGAAAGAAATTTTACACGTGATGGAATACGAGACTTGAATGCCTTATTTTACAAATGCCTGCGCCCCCCCAGCTGTCTTCTATGAGAACTGCTGCCGCTGTGAAAATGTCGCAGGTTTTGGCGCCCTCTGTGTTGTGGTGACGTCACTCATTTCCTGACTCATCAGGCGCACAAGGACTTTGTTGCAGTTTATATTTTTCGGTATTTCTCCTTTATCTTTTTTTTCTCTCCTTTTTAAAGTCATTGTTTCTACATACATTATACGCAAAGTGTCCTGTGTGGTAACTGACCTTGTGCATAGATTCCTTGTTTTCGACAGCCCATACAAAGTGGCCCTGCGACTTTTCACTCTTGAGATCGCCTTTGTTGTAGTTAAGGAGTTGAATAACATATCGTTAACTGGCTTCATTTAAGCTGCTGTCGGCTGAAAGCAAGCTGGTACATGCCTTCAGATAAATAATTTCACAAAAGTAAAATCCCCATTCCATGGATTATAACCTTAACATTCACCATTACATTATTTTCCATTAATTTGAATCTAAACATTCACCATAATTTTATTTTCCAGAGATTATAATCTGCATATCCACTATTATATAATTATCCTAGTATTATAATCTTAATCTTAACGTTATGCTTTGTTCTTCGTATTAATTATTTTCCGTTGATTTTAATTTTAGCACTATACTTTGATCTCTTAATTTTATTAATTATTTTTCACAGAATATAATCTAACCATTATTCTTTTTTAGTATGAATTACTTTCCATAGACTATAATCTTAACATCATACTTTGTTCCTTGTATTAATCACTCTCCATAGATTATAATCTTAACACTATACTCAGATCTTTATGTGAATTATTTTCCATAGATTGCAATCTAAACATACCCCATTATACTCCGTTCTTTGCATCATTTTATTCCTCTACTGAGCTCGCGTACACTCTAAAGTGTCTCCAGGGAGTCTCTTTCCCACGTCCCGGACGCAGAGCTTCTCATCGCTGGCTCAGCCGTGTTGATTAAAGGCCCCGGCCCCTTCACACAACTTATTGGGACCACAAGAATCTAAAAGACAGTCTCGGCTTCCAGCGCCCGCACGCGATCGCTCAAAAGAATATCTATAAGCCTGAATTATGGTGCGGCCACTGCTGCGCTCCTGGCTGGAGAGTATGGTGGATGTGGCTTAGTGTATGGTGACATGTTGCGGGTGATGTGTGTATATAGTGACTTGGTGTATGGTGACGTGTTTAGAGTGATGTGTGTACATGGTGGCTTAGATGTATGGTGACATGTTTTGAGTGATGGGTGTAAATAGTGGCTTGTAGTGTGTGGTGACATTTTTTTTGAGTGATGGGTGAATATAGTAGCTTAGTGTGTGGTGAAATGTTTCGTGTGATGCGTGTATAACGTGGTTTGGTGTATGGTGACATGTTTTGAGTGACGCCATGTAGTGACTTAGTGTATGGTGACTTGATTCGTGTGAAGCCACGTGATGTGTATGTGTGTGTAGTATAACGTTGTGATGGGAGGGATGTGCGTTGAAATGTGTAGGGTGCGAGACGGTTTAGAGGGTTGACGATATGTGTTTGGCGGAATGTGTGTAGGCGGGATATGTGTTGACGGTCTCATTGAGGCTATGAAAAACTAACGGCTTTATTTCTACAGGAACAATAATTATTTGAGAGAACAACTTTCATAGAATGGGACATTCAATAACAAAGCTAAGATCGTTCGTCGCTCTTGCAATATATCAGGAAACAGTTCGCCGTACACGGTTTAATTAGACAGTGAAACTGCTTATGAGATGATACAAGGTGAAGCTTTTTGTAGCAAGAAGAGCAGGGGTGATGTTTGTTTGCGTTTTTTTACAAAATTTCTTTGTGTTAAGACTTTTAACTAGTCACTTTTCGAGAAAAAACACAAATTTAAGGGAGCTCTGGGTGTAGAAGATTTTTCCTTGAATCTAGGATGAACTAAAACTTCATGAGCAGCTTTTCATTAGGCCACGAGGGCTCATTAGTCACTGCACACAAGTGACAAACACTAAAAGAATCATCATAATTAAGAATGCCAACCGGGACCGGGCATGCATTTCCCAGAACGGTCACGGACTCACGTTCTTACCTAGAATTGGCAAAAAACAGCGGCCACTCCAGCCTCGGTCGAGAATTTAAGTGCGATTCGGGAAGAAATTGTTCGTGCCCGGGATTCTGAAGCGCTCGAAGTCCTACTGCATTTCTTTGGAATTTGCAGTGCTTGGTTGTCTGCACGGCCTAAATGTGATTTTAGGCCTGTGAACACGGTCTTTTAAGGTTCCGGAACAGCGACTTACATTGCGGCCATTTATACCCTCAGGGATTGGTTCTTGTTGCAGACTCAGACAACTTCACAAACTTATTTTTCCCATTGAGTGAGGGGGAAAAAAATGAAAAAAACAGTTTATTTCCAATAAAGTGCAATCATGAAATGTTGAAGCATTGGTTTTGACTCTATGTCCTCGTATTTTTCTCGCGCACGAACAGTATTTCCCGCTGAAAATTTTGTACGTTTAAATTGTGTATTTTGCGTAAAATTTTCAGTTTAGCAATTTATTAAATTTAATTCAAGTGTTGTCATGAGACGGACTTCCATTATAAACAAGAAGGGTTTCAAACACTGTAACAATTTAACCCTTTACCGTCAAAGTGGATTTAAAAATTCATTTTCGTAAACAGCTGGGGTGTATTTTATTCCTTGTGACATTTGTTCTCTAATGTGGTCTTTGAAGTTCATTGTCGAGTGGCAGTCACTTCCTCGTTGTGATGTCGGGGACTCCATGATGCCGGTGCCAGCTTAATGATGGTGGTTGTGATAACGGCAACAAGGATACAAAATGCGGACTTCAAAGGGTTAAAAATAACGACTTTTTTATACAAAGACTTCTCATGAGGGTAGTCTCTTTGTCTCCTGACATTGTGTCCTAGTGTTAGTTTAAAAGGATTTGAAAAACTAAAGTACAAGATGATGGGTATCAAGCTTGATTGATTGGTATAGAGCATCCTTTCTTTTAGGGGGCTATATTTCGAACAAAATTTTCTGAATTGCAAAAAATTGGGACAAATGCAACAACATGAACACTAGAACACGCTAAAATACATCGAAGAACGAGAGACTTAAAGTCTACGTTCATATCACAGTCGTTTGCTCGTAAAGTTTCCCAAGTTGGCCCACATTACCCAGTCTAACTTTTTCGCCGGAGCATGCATGTTTTTCGACGCCTGGGCGATCTAACTACTTGGGAGGCGAAAAATATGCATGCAGGCGGCGAAAGAGTTAGACTGGGATAAGCTTTGCGTAATCTAAAAGACAGTCACTACATTTTTGTATAGAATATTGAAAGCAGTGTGTGAGGTGGCTGTGCCGGAAGGAGAAGGTGCAGAACTGGTGCATAACTGAGAGGCAGGTTATGCTCGTCATAAAACAAACGCTTTACGCAGTGTAAACATTTGCACGCCCTGCTAACTCTGCTGCGTTTGCTGCTCTCCAGAGCTATGGAGGGCTGTTCTGAGTGTGCAGAGCTGCATGATACAAGTCGTGGGTGATAATCGCGCAGTGGTGTGGTCCTGAGCTACATTAGGCCTGTATGCTGTACAAATTATTTACGCCACCGTGTAGGCCGTGTAGGCCGTTTACGTCGCGTTACACAATATTGAAACTTTTTATTTTAGCAGCTGGCGGGAACTTTATGTTGCAGAAACTGGCTGACGAGCTTAGATGCAGGCCGTGGCAACCGCGTAATGGTGCACACCGTGACAACCGTTGCAGGTCGGGGCAACCGTTGCAGGCCGTGGCAACCGTTGCAGGTCGTGGCAACCGTTGCAGGCCGTGGCAGCCGTTGCAGGCTGTGGCAACCGTTGCAGGCCGTGGCAACCGTTGCAGGCCGTGGCAACCGTTGCAGGTCGTGGCAACCGTTGCAGGCCGTGGCAACCGTTGCAGGTCGTGACAATCGTGGCAGGCCGTGGCAACCGTTGCAGGTCGTGGCAACCGTGGCAGGCCGTGGCAACCGTCGCACGCCTCGCAGCCTGCCAGCAGCACCGAGCGGTTCCCTCGCGTTCCCTGACAGGAGCTCAAAATGGCCACGTCT